>SRMA01026627.1:0-78783 GCA_007224835.1 Danionella cerebrum | reverse complement strand
GCCAGTAACATTGTCACTACATTACTAATAATAGCTAGTAACATTGTCAGTACATTACTAATAATAGCCAGTAACATTGTCAGTACATTACTAATAATAGCCAGTAACATTGTCACTACATTACTAATAATACAGTGGTTCTCAAACTTTTTTAGTCGAGCCCCCCTTTAAACAAACACTCCCTAATAGCAGAGCACGTTACTTACGTTTGTTATCTCGTATGTACATGTGTGAGATGCACCGTTGAGAGATGATTTGAGTTTGAGTTTATTAAAGAAGAGTTTCAGTCATTGAGATCGTTTTGTTTACCTCGCGAGCGCGAGCGCGCGCACGCCCGCGAGAAAGAGAGAGAGATAGAGAGCGAGCGCTGGAAACAAGCATATGCTTTTTGTTCTAATATAAATCCTTTTGATTTTTGTCAGCTTATGAAACCCAAATAACTCCATTAATAAAGGATCAAACTGTCCAAGATTGTGAAACTGTCCAAGTGAATGCTTAGTGGAAATAAAACCCTCACAGACTGAAGACGATGCTTATCGATCATCATCTTATCGTCAGGCTCAAAAAACATAGCAGACAAACTATGAGCTGTGCCCATTTCACAACATGAAATGTATTTTAGCGTGAGAAAATGGGTTTGTAGCGTGAGAGATCACTCAAGTGCAAGAGACTTACGTTGTGAGACACAGCAGCCGATCTCTGTAGTTTCGCTCGTGACATAAGTATGGATGCGGATGCCAAAGGCATTGTGGGAAATGTAGTTTTCCCCCCCGTTTTCGTTACGTCCGCGCAATGGCAGAGATGGGCGATGACGTCAGCGCGCAGCGCTTGGTAAACAAATATGGCCGCGGCTTCGGCCTAGCTCCGGAGCTCTTACACCTCTCATACGGCCGTTACCGGACTTCGCGGCGGTTTGCATTCGCTTCATAAGACGCACCAACTTTTCCCCCTCAGTTTTGGGGAAGAAAAAGTGCGTCTTATGAGCCGAAAAATACGGTATATGATTAAACCTCACATTTCTTCTCACATTGACCCTACTGATAATCTCTTTGAATGCTTTTATAGTCGAGGACAGTTTTCTTCCTACCTCATTGTAGTAAGGGCAGTTGGTGGACTCCTTCATTGACGTGTATTTTTTGTCATCACCAATTTCGACACAAACCACTGGATCCATGTTCAACCCCACCAGCTGTCGAGCTTCGATAACTGTGACACTGACCTGCACCAAGAGAATTACATACACTGATTATATCTGGGAAGCTACAAGAAATGTTACCATTACCATACCATTTGTATCTTATAATATGGAAGAAATCATGGCATTACCCATAGCTCTGAAATTAAGCCAAATATCGGATTTAAACAAATATAACTGAGCAGTCTTTTTGTTTAGAACATTTTAAAAAACAACAGGTTTTAGAACTGTGCTGAGAACATCCAAAGGTATTTAGATGAATCTCTTTGCAAGAGATTTGTGAGTCTGACGAGGAGATGTGGTGAATGGCAGCAAGATACTGAGTGAATGGAAAGAGGAGTTGATAAAGAGGTGAATTGGGGCATGGCTGGTGATTAGAATTTTAGGTGGAGAACGGGAGTCCTCATGTTCAGGTGTGACTGGGGTTAATTGATGCTCCACTTGTGACACTATGCCACACTATCGATGGCATTGCCTTTGAAGAGCTGGATTGGTCGAGTGGCATCAATGAAGATTGGGATCTAGAATGTCTATGTCTATCCATGATCTTTCCTCCTGCAATCTCCCTTCCATTCCATCAAACTGAGTCATAGATCATGAAGTGAATATGAGACCTCGGTGAAGCTGCAGTTGATACTTGACCTCATTACTGACCCTCTGTATAGGACCTGGCCAGTCACAGATTCTGGTTTTAGAGCCAAACCCAGTCTGCCAGCTTGATTATGGGGTCTCCAATTGTAGGTGAGTGTGAGCTAAGTCCCATACACTTTCACTCTCACAGAAGCAATGGTCCACTGATGGTACATATGAAGGTTCCTCCACCCATTGGTCGGTGTGGCTCATAACGATTACGCACTGGTGGTAAGTTTCATGGTGCTCTGACAAAGGCAGTTCTATGTGGACTCAGCCAACTAGTAACTAACGGCTTCCACCATAACTCCGTTATTAGGGCAGCAACAAACTTCTCAAAATTAGCCAAACAAGGATTACAGGTTTATCTTAGCATTCATAACATTCTTTTTTTTTTAAGAATTTGTGCGAAGTAAATTTAATTGCATTGATGGAAAAACATGTAAACTGCATAGACCTTGCTACTGTTACAGGTTTGCTTTTCAGTATGGTCCTGAAGTCCTTTGGGTGACAACAGCTCTGAGGGCACTCAAGAGATGGGAGAAGGCGATGAAGCAGCCAAGGATGTGTCTGACGTTTTGATGTGAATAGCAAAGGTGTAATGTTTCCAGGAGACACTGCGTTAACAACTGATGCAGGTGCAAGAAGTTATGCTGGAGAGTCATTAGGTGTGAACTGTAGATCTGACTATCTGGGAGGTAAAGGGATCAGTGTTTTAAGTGTAGGTGAGTGATTGGGAGCTGACTATGATTAGACAGCTTTGAATCAGCTTTGGACGAACTGGATGATGGTTGTCCAAAACCCAGAGCTTAATGCAGGGTGCCCACAAGGTTGTCTTGGAGTGAAGAGGGTACCTCAAGGGGGGCAGCTTGGACTTCCTTTTGAATATACCAGTGGATGGAAGTGACGATCATGGATGTAGGTATGACAGACACAGCAAGGTTGGGATCTTCACGAGTATCTTGAAAGGGAGTCAGCATTGTTGTTGTTTCTTGAACCTGTGATGTATGTTACATGGAATCTGAAGCAGCGATTCTCAACCAGTGGGAAAAACATAATAATTAAAACAATTTTTAAAAAGATATTGTCAATTATTTCACATGATCAAAAACAGTGAAAAAATTGTTTAATAAAGCATTTAACATCGCGCGTCACCGCAACAGTCGATATAAATACAACTGGTCTATTTTAGGAACTCGAGCAGTGGGCAGAGTGGTGGTCACCGGTATTTCCGTGTGCTTCTGGTGTAATATTGTTGTGTTTGATGGAAGCAGACTTCCCCATAAAGATGATTGATAAAGATGCAGAGTGGTTTTTCAGAGTGCAAACTTTGGGTCATCACAAATCATGGTTGTGCCTTAGATCAGAGGCAGATGTTGTGTGGAAAACAAATTAAATCAGAAGATTCTGTATTTTTATTTTAAATTGCAGTCTAATGTTGTTTTATTCCTTTAAAAATATATTAGTAGTTATTCAATTTATTAACGCACGTTTGGTAATTAGTACAAACTGGCCCAGTGCTCAGAGTTGCCCAAATATTGCCCCTCCAGCTTGTCTAGGATTTTGTTTTTTGTGGTTTGTGGTGATTGTGTAAGGGAATTGGGCTCATTCTAGACAGTGTAGCTTCTCCTCCAGGGCTCCTTCGATGGCTGGCAGTTTTCGGTTGCTGATGTCATAATTTATCTCGGTTGCATTCATATTCCTAGAGTAGAATGCACCAGGATGAAGACCTTTGCTAGCAGAATGGGACAGCAGTCTCCCATGCCTGGGGTGGAGCCGAAATGTACAACAAATGATTTGTTAGGATCAAGGTGTTTGAGAACAGGATCTGTCTTAAATGCTTTCTTTAGAAAACTGTAGGCTTGTTCTGTTTCAGGAGTTCAGGAAAGGGGGGGGGGGTCTGTCCAAAGGCCACATATCATAACTACATCCTCCTAGTTTTTGCAATGAAGGCAATGTTCCACTCATCTCCTTCTGGAATTCTAATCAAATTGTAAGCATTTTACAGGTACACTATAAGAATAGAAGGTGTAACAGAAATTTGTATAAATGAGATTTATTTTAAGTTAAGTGTTACATTTGACATTGTTTCCTTTTTATTGATTTATGTGTACATAATTGAGTCTTATTTTGAAGTGTCATTACGCCCGCGCAACAGTACAACACCCGTTGGAGTCGGTAAGTTTGCATGTTCAGTTTAGAGATTAAAGATATTTTGCTGTGTCGGAGAGTCAAAGAGGCACACATGATAAATATCCACTTTCTAAAGAGATTCAGAGCAATATCTGTGTGCGAGGATGTTGATCTGTAAGGATAATTGATGGAATTTGTATCGTATGAATCACCGTGAGAGCGACTGACGAACATATCAACGGGCAAATTATTTGCAGGCGTAGGTGATTGATTAGCAATCAGCCGGGTATAAAGCCGGGCGTGCCTATGCTATCAGTATGCAATTTTCCTTCGGAGCTGACTGAGTGAGACTCTCTCTCCTGAACTTTGACGCTCTTTTTCGCTTGAAAGATCAGTAGGTTGCTTACCTCTTGGCACATTTGGTGTAGACCTCTGCTAGCCCAGAATAGCACGCCACCAACGCCGGCACCTCGAAGATCTTCTCAGGCAAGCCTGTCCAGTGTTTCAGCCGTTTTCTCAGTATCCTGTCCGTTTTTCACGACACGATGAGCAAAACGTGCATTACTCCTAACTGCGGTGGATTTATCTCATCGAAAGACGGTCATGAGCGTTGTGTGGAGTGTTTGGGGTTCCAACACGCCTGCGCAGCGTTTGTGAGGCGAGAGTGTGTGCATTGCAACGCTCTGCCGGGCCGCACGCTGAGATACAGACGGTCTTTCTTCGAGGAAGAGGACTCCGGAGCTTCGGCTCTTGGTGCTCCTATGACTCGGGGCATGCCGGCTGTGTTTTCACCGGATGTTTTGGGTCGAACGGTGTCAGGTGACTCCTCGCACCACGCCCAAATGCCGAGCGTGCTCCCCGTCTGGTCCGCGAATGAGTCAGGGAGCGCTTCGGCGTTACCCGGCCCCTCGTGTGATCCTGATGACGATCTGCTATCCATCGCAGCATCGGAAGGGGCGCGATCTTCGAGTTCTTCCAGCTCAGCGCTGCCACCCTCCGGGGTCTCGGCCGAGCCGGAGCTCGATGCTCACGCGGTGCTCTCCAGAGCCGCGGTCGCAATTGGGCTTGAGGTGCCTGCGCCCTCTAGCTCAGCGCCGTCGCGGCTGGATGACTGGTTCCTGGGTAAGCGCCGGGGCTCCGTCCCCCGCGCTCCTGCGGTCCCTTTCTTCCCGGAGGTGCACGAGGAGCTTATAAAATTCTGGCGGGCTCCCCTGTCTGCCAGGGCTTCTAGCTCCTCCCCCTTCACCGCTCTGGATGGTGCAGTAGCTAGGGGATACTCCTCGATTCCCCAGGTGGAGCAGGCTGTCGCGGTGCACTTGTGCCCCGGCAGTGCTGCCGCTTGGCGATCTCGTCCGAGTGTGCCCTCCAAAGCCGGAAATGTTTCGTCTGCCCTGATGGCGAAGGCTTATTCGGCTGCGGGTCAAGTTGCTGCATCGCTGCATGCCATGGCGACCTTACAGGTCTTTCAGGCCAAGGTCCTCCGTGACATGCACCAGGGTGGTGGCGACCAACAGTCCATAACGGACTTACGTTCAGCCACTGATTTTGCGCTTCGGGCCACAAAATCAGCAGCGCTGAACATCGGTCGCACGATGGCCACTCTCGTGGTACAGGAGCACCATCTTTGGTTGGAGCAGGCCTCTATGCTTCCCGAAGACCGAAACCGGTTTCTGGATGCACCTGTCTCCCAAGATTGCCTCTTTGGCATTGCCGTGGATGATTTTGCGTCAAAGGTCTCCACGATCAGGAAACAGGCGGAGGGTCTGGGCGAGCTCATGGTCCCGCGTCGGAAGCGGCGGGCTTCTGCCGCTTCCGTGCCGGACCCCTCTCCACCTGTGCAACGCCAAAGAGAGCGACTCTCGTCACGGTCTCAGCCTTCGACCTCCGGTCCGAGGAAGACCACTGCACGATGAAAGTCGCAGTCAACCTCAGAGGGTTCTCGACGGCAGACGAGGGCTTCCACGAAGAAGCGCCCCTGAGGTTGGCGACTCGGGAGGAAACGAGCCCTTCTTTGGGTCTGGTCATCGACCCAGCTCCCCCAGGGGGGGGGGAGTCCACCACACACTCCTCGCTGCCGTCCTCCGGGACGGCGGCACCCATTGTGTCAAAGATAGAACCCACTTCCTCCCGAGAATAGCGGTCTCGCATGCCCGACGGTCTGGGGTTCCTCTTCCTCGGTCTCCGACGAAGATCCCGACATGGGCCCGAGCCCCGCTGGCCATGGCAGAGAGCGCGGGGGCACACCACCCCTGCCCTCATCTGACCATCTCCCAGGGTCCTTCCCTGGTGATTCCGCCCACAAGTCCGCCTCCGGGCGGCCCCGCCATGGGGACCATCGGCACGTCCCGACCACGACCCCTGTCAGCTTACCTGGGAGCCTGGCGGAAGCTTCCCGGGGTCTCACAGTGGGTGGTCCGGACAATCCGGCAGGGCTACACGATTCTCAATTCGTGTCCGCCCTCAGGTTTCGAGGTGTGCTTCACCTGTTCCCCGAACAGGCGCCTCATTCCTGCGAGAGGAGATCGACGCCCTTTTAACAAAAGGTGCGGCCGAGCCGGTACCCCCAGCCGATATGGAACGAGGGTTTTACAGCCCATACTTCCTGGTCCCCAAGAAAGCAGGCGGGCTGCGACCAATCTTGGATTTGAGGCATCTAAACCAGCACCTGGCCAAGTACCGGTTCAAGATCCTGACGGTCCGCTGCATTCTACCATGCATCCGTCCTGGAGATTGGTTCGCAACAATCGACCTGAAGGACGCGTACTTCCAGGTAGAAGTGGTTCCAAGGCACAGACCCTTTCTAAGGTTCTGTTTCCAGGGCCATGCTTACCAGTACAAGGTCCTACCCTTCGGTCTTGCCCTATCCCCTCGCACCTTTACGAAGGTTGTCAGGGCCGCGCTAGCCCCGCTCCGCCGGGCAGGCATTCGGATCCTGGATTACCTCGACGACTGGCTTCTCATAGCCTCGTCCAGAGACCAGTTGATCCAACACCAGGGCAGGGTGCTTTCGCACTTAAACCGTTTGGGTCTGAAGGTCAACTGGGAAAAGAGCCACCTCACCCCCGTGAGAGTCATCTCTTTTCTCGGGATGGAGCTGAACTCCGAGAGCATGCTGGCGCGATTATCGGTAGAACGCACCAGGGCCTTGCTGACCGCACTCTTCGCGGTGTCCTCTCGACCAGTGGTCAGACTGAAGTTAATTCAGAGGCTCCTGGGGCATATGTCAGCCGCAGCCCCAGTCATTCGACTCGGGCTCCTGCGTATGCGACCACTGCAGCAATGGCTTCTCTCGCGAGTTCCGAGTTGGGCATGGCGTCAGGGAGCGCTACATCTGCCCACGGCAGACATGCTCCCTTACCTGAAGGTCTGGAAGACGGAGTGCTTCTGAGGTCTGGGGTGCCTTTTTCGAGTCACCCCAACCGTGTGGTGGTCACCACCGATGCCTCCAAGACCGGTTGGGGCGCCGTGTGCGGTTCCCACAGAGAGTCCGGTGCCTGGACCGGAAGACGCTCTCGCTGGCACATAAACCGTCTCGAGCTAGTTGCAGTCATTCACGGGGGGCGGCACGTGCTGGTCAGGACCGACAGCACTGCAGTAGTAGCGTACATCAACCACCAGGGCGGTGTACCCTCCCGCTTCCTGCACTACCTCGCCCAACAGCTGCTCCTCTGGAGTTAGAGCGACTTCCGTCGCTCGAGCCTTCATATCCCTGCGGAGTGTAACAGGATCGCGGTTCCGCCGTCCAGATTCCACCCCTCGACAGGAGATTGGCGACTCCATCCTCGGGCTGTTTAGCAGCTTTGGGACATCTTCGGCGAGGCCCAGGTACCTGCTGCCTCCCGTGTGAATACCCATTGCCGGCTCCTATTCCTGTCCCTGGCTCCTCTCGGGACAGATGCGCCGGCTCACTGCTGGCCCGGGAACAAACGCTTATGTGCGTTTTCCCCAGTGAAGCCTCCTAGCACAACCTCTGTGCATGGTTAAGGGGGACGAGCGCGGACTACTCTTTCGCCCTCTTCTGGCCGAACAGAGTATGGTCTCCAGACCTCTCTGCGCTCGTGACAGCCCCCCCTTGGCCGATTCCCCCTGAGTCCAGATCTGACTCAAGGGGGGGGGAAACAGGCACCCGCGGCCAGACCTCTGGGCCCTACTTGTATGGCATATCTGTCCGGGGTGGACCCCGAGCCTCTACCACCCCTCGCGGTGACTACCTATACCATGCGTTAGCCCCCTCCACTGAGTGTGCTACGCTGGCAAGTGGGGTCGGTTCGTCGAATGGTGCTCTTCCCGCCAGGAAGACCCCGGGACATGCCCCATCTGAGTCGTGTTGACCTTCTCCAGGAGAGGTTCGATCGGGGGCTGTCCCCATCGTCCCTCTAGGTCTACGCCGCCGCTATTTCTGCCTTCCACCTCCGGGTTGAAGGGAAATCAGTGGGCAGCCACGCACTGACGGTGAGATTTCAGTGTCTAGGCCTCCGGCCTCCTAGACCACCCTCCATTCCTCTTGGGACCTCTCCGTCGCCCTTCGGGGCTGCGGAAGTCACCTTTTGAGCCCTGGCATTTGGCAGAGCCGCGTGTCCTCTCACGGAAGACCGCACTCCTGCTTGCTTTGGCCTCAATTAAGAGGTTGGGAGATCTCCAGGCACTGTCCGCCGACGAATTCATCCCCAAGGTCCCATCCGTCCCCTTCCGGGACCAGGTGGTGACCCTGCAAGCTCTGCCCTGGGAGGAGGCAGAACCAGCCCAGGGTTCGTTATGTCCTGTGCGAGCTCTCCGGATCTACTTGGACAGAACCCGGGAGCTTCGTCGCTCCCAGCAGCTCTTTATATGTTTCGGAGGCCAGCGTAAGGGTTCCGCTGTCTCCAAGCAAAGGCTTGCCCACTGGCTAGTGGAGGCTATCCGCCTAGCTTATGAGGCGTGTGAGGTTCCCTGCCCTCTCCATCTGAGGGCCTACTCCACTCGCGGCATCACTGCCTCGTGGGCGTTGGCTAGAAGGGCCTCACTCGCCGACATTTGTAGAGCTGCGGGCTGGTCTACACCTAACACGTTCATCAGGTTCTACAACCTTGATGTCGGCTCTGTTCCCTCTGCGGTCCTGAGTGGTGGCAGTCACCCTTGGGGGACGGAGCAGGTGTAAGCTTGCAGTACTCTCCTCGTCATCAGGAGAAGTACACCTTTCTAAGAGCTCCCCCTTCGGGCGGCTCTCCATCCTCCCCCCTTCGGCATCTGACTGAGCGGAGCAGTCAGCGCTGCCAGGTTCCGTGTGGTGGCTTTGTTCCGGCCTGGTCCCCGCAGAACTAGGGTACAGATCTGGGAGTCCCTCTCTGGCGCTCCCTTTCTATGTTCTCTATACAGCTCCCCCTTCAGGTGGCTAGTATGAACCCGTTCCGTTACTCCCCTTGTTTTTGGTGCGTAACGATGACTTCCGTCTCTGCCTCCTCTCTCTTGCAGAACGATGACCCGCTGGTAGCCCTTCGGGCCTCGACGCGATCTCCGCCACTCCTCCCTGCGGGTCGAGGGGTGCCTCCTTCTGGTCGTCATTATTCAACCAAGCACAGCAAAGCTCTCAGTGTTGGACGACTTCCCCGTCAATGAGTATTCCGGGCAGGGGCAGAAGGAGTTCCCATTCAGGTACTAACGGCCGCTTACTAACCACTCTTTTGTGTTTAGTGCCGACCTGTCTGGACGGACTTCGGGCATGGCACGTTGCAGAGGCTCCCATTCAGTCGGTCTAATCCCGACTAACATCTCCGGGACCGACTGAAAGGGAACGTCTAGGTTACAAATAGAAACTAGAAGCTGCTGAAGAGGACGAAGACCGAAAGAAGCCTTCATGTAGGTCTCCACTGCTTAGCACACAGGGATGGGCAGGGGGTAAATTATGCCTTTAGGTAGTGCGCAATTCTGGTGTGAGGTTTCTGGTGATTGTTTTTGCTGTGTGGCAATGCCGCTCACTTTGTATTTTTTCCTTTTTGCACCATTCTCTTTAAACCCTAGAGATGGTGATGTGTAAAAATCGCAGTATATCAGAAGATTCTGAAATACTCAGAACAGCCATTCAGGCACCAACAACCATATTCAATCACTTAAACCACTCTTCACACTTTTTTCCCTACTCTGAAGCTTGGTTTGAACTGCAGACCCCAATTGTTTGCACCATGTCTACATACCTAAATGATTTGCTGCCATGTAATTGGTTGATTACAAATTTACATTAACGAGCAGGTGAACAGGTGTACCTAATAAAGTGGCAAGTGAGTGTGTGTGTCATTGTTTGCTATTTTACTAACTTGGAAATCCATTGGCCTTCCAGCACTGGGCTCGATCTTGATGTCTGGCTTAGACCTACGGGATTTAAAGCATAGTTAGATTTTTCAAAATAATCATCACACATTCACAAGCAGTGCTTTGGGTGGGCCGGGACGCAATGGTACCTAGTCTCACCACTCCAAAAATTAGATCTTTAGAGTACTGGCACTTCTCAAAGCACTGGGAACGTGCCGGTATTTTATGTATTTAGTCAATACATGACTATATTTATTTATACTTTGTAAATTTATACAAACAGAACTGGCGCATGCTGTTAGGAGGAAGTATTGTCCATTATTTCATGTGAAACATAAGGTTTCATAAGTATGTCTCTCTATAGAATCAGTCATGTTCATGTTCCAGTGTGTAGGAGTCTCCAGAGGGTAGAAAGGTTAGCTTCAACAGTGGTTCTGAAGCAAGCTAGTAACAGGAAGTTACATTATTTAGGATGGGCCACATGGCTATTAAAGGTGGGCTTCAACTTCACTTTACTTACAAAGTTCACTTCCATTCCTCAAGATTTAGAATGACCAAGACAAAATGTTGTCTCGTCAAAAATATACATATTATACATACATACTTCATACATTTTTGAAGTATTTCTGTACATTTTTTCATACTTCATGCAGATTCAATATAAAACAGCAACAATTGGACAATTAAACTTATCACAAAATGAAATGGTGATTAGAAGATCTATGTTCTGAGGAGACCATGAGAAAACTATTTGATCGTTCTACCAAAGAAAGAAGACTTCATCTGAAACCTGAAAAGGGCTGTAAAGCATCTGGAGTGACTCACACTGGGGAGAGGATCTAGTTTCTGGTGTCACATATTACAGTGAAAGACAAGATGCTTCGACCGTGATTTTATTTGCCGTCCACCAGGAAGAGGTGTACGTCCATTCTATCAACAAGGACCACAGCTTTGAAGCAGAAAATTATAAAGAAATTCAAAGAGAGGTCTGGAGTTGCCTACTACAAATAACGGGTTAATGTGTGGTTAACACTGAAGAGAATTTCACATTTTTATAAAAAGTGATTGGAGACCTTTGTGTCAAGAATTACACAAAAACTCATCTCAAGATTGGGCTGTTCAGGTTGGAAAAGGAACAAGATAGCAATCCCAATAACAACCATGATGTGTTTACCTTGATTAATATCTTTCTGGGACATTTTTTAATTTGGGAATTTTACACCGTATTTGATTTTGTGCTTTTTCAAAGAGATTTTTCAAGAGCTATATTTCTGGACAGTGGCTGAATGATTGACTAAATTGGCTTTTAAAATTTTTTGATTTTAATAAAATGTTTGAAAAGTAAATTAGATGATATTTTACTTTCAATGTTTAATGATATTAATTGATTTAACTTTACATTTTTCAAAACTCCTTTCAAACGGTAAAACAATGGCACAACTATGAGGAATTATCTCTCATGGAAATTGACTTTTTTGATGATTATGAAGAACTGTAGTCTTGGGAGCCTTTAGAATCTGTTCTAGATCAACTGCATGTGACAAAGACATTGATATGCAGATACCATTATGTTCGTGGTTAAAAAGAATAGTGAAGTTTTAATTAATTAAGTGGCAGACATCAAGACTTTATGTAATATTTTATATAAATAGCATATAGCGTAATATCAATAGCATCATTTGAATCTTGAAATTACATGTTGTTGTTTGTGGACGTGGCAAAATAATCTCAATTCACCAAACTCCCATTACCATAACTTTTTTAACGGGATAGATTAGCAACTGAGACTAGTTTAGTAGTTTTACCCACTAAATATTATTCAACACAATTCATATCTTCTTTAGACTGACAACCGAATCTATGGTGTTTTGTTCACCTCTTGTTGGAGACATTAGTGGTGACAGCTGTGACCGATGCCAGTGATATGGTGTCAGGGTCTGGCATGCGAAAATCATCAGTCTCCAGAATTGCTGCTTCATCTGAACAAAAAGAAAGAAAATGAACACAGAGAGCACAGTTCCTGAAGAAAGTCTGGTCTCTTATCTGAGTTTAGAAGAACTGTTTCATGTGAAAAGCTAAAACCCTCCCAAATTATGTTTAATGCATGGAAAAAAAAAAGATTTATCATTTAATCAAGACATGGAAGATCAAACTTGGGGAAAGGCAAATGTTTTGTAGCCTGTACAGAAATGTAACAAATTTACTACAAATACAAAAATTACGTCAGCACATTTAGTGGTGCTGTGAGATCCATGGTGGCCTTCCAGTTAGAAGGTTGCTGGTTAAAGACTCTCCAGTGACCTTCCTGGAAAGAGTTTGCATGTTCTCCCTGTGTTTGCATGGGCTTCTTTCGGGTACTCCAGGTTCACCCCACAAACTAAATTCCCTTTAGGAC
The DNA here is from genome assembly GCA_007224835.1 of Danionella cerebrum. Classification (NCBI taxonomy): domain Eukaryota; kingdom Metazoa; phylum Chordata; class Actinopteri; order Cypriniformes; family Danionidae; genus Danionella; species Danionella cerebrum. Next base: position 66,145 of record SRMA01026627.1, on the reverse strand, counting down.
TTAATGTGTGAGTGAACTTGTGCGTGTTGCCTCTCGCCCGAAGTGAGCTGGAGACAAGCAGACCCCCGGAACAAGTGGGTAAGAAGATGAATGTGGTAAGGATTCGTTATATTTATTGTAGAAGTCATCAGTAATAGCAAAGAAATCAGTATTATATGCCTCCCAGAGTTCATCAATATTCATGGTTTCGAATTCCATGCTTCATCTTTCAATGTTTTTCATGTCTGGTGACTGGGCTGGCAAATCTGGAGCATTTTGATCTTCACCTTGAGCCACTTTGATGTGAAGATGGAAGATGGACCTTTTTTTTAAGGTTTGGAATATTAGAGATGGCTAAGATTTCTTGTCGTTTTGGTGTTGCCTTCCTCCCTCTAACAAGCTCTCGCACACCATGATTTTTCCACGTAAACTCAATGTGGTCTCTAGTAGGTCTCCTAGATAATTTGTGGTGACTGTGGTGTAATTCAACAGAAGATTTATGTGAAAAATCCACCTTCTGCCACTTTTTGAGCATCCATCCTTTCAGCAGGCTGTGGGCCTTCCTTGGCAAATGAAGTTATTAAATTTTGTTTTGTTAAGTGCTGGCTTCTTAGCACTGATTTGACATGGAAGGCATTTCTAGATCGTATCCGACAAACTGCTTTGCTTTACACAGAGACTTCAGGTTACCATGTCTCTGGAAAATTGCCTGGCCTTGGATTTTTTTAGCCAACAAACATTCCTCTCGAGCATTTATCTTGCAGGGTCTGCCTGACCTGGGCTTGTAAGAAACATCTCCAGTCTTTTCAGCAGTGGATCTGGTCTTCACTAAGCTGTGGATATCTGATCACTTTCTAAAAGTTTCCCTTTGCACTGAAACATTAAAAAAGCGTGGACAAAAATGAGCTATTTCTTGTAAATAATCTTAATTAGTAATAGATTTCAGCAGCACTTCATGTCAGTTGGTACACAACCAAAAAGACTTTTGTCAGGAATTGTTTTTCTCCATTATTTTCTTATTTAAGAATGAGCAAAAAAAAGTACAATATAGAGTAAATTTCACTGTAAAGTCAAAATGGTGGAAGATTCTGTTTTCACCATTATTTACCAAAAGAAGGATTGGTGTCAGAAAGCCTGTTGAAAGACCTAGGAACTAAAGTTCATTTCACGTTTCCTAGGGGGACGATTATTAGTGATATCTGCTTTAACATACAGATGGTCACCTGTGCTTATGCTGATGCTGTATTTATATTATGCGTTCATATAATACAAGTAAGTTTTATTTAATTAACATATGATACACATTAGCACTATTTCTTATGTTTATATAGTCTGTGGTGTTCCGTTTTATTGGTTATTTACTGACGCGATTTCCACGATTTTTCTGCTGAGTCATCATTCTGTCAGCGCTACATGTAGCTGTTACGAACGCTTCATTTACATATTTATGTTATACAAACAGGTATTACTCAGCTCTTTATCCTTTATTAGACTGTTATACTGAGTATAGATATTTCCGATATATTTTGAGTTGATTATACATACTGTTGATATGCTATGCTGTGCTATTACAGTGTGTTAGTGAATGTTAATAGCAATGTATAAGTTCGTTAATAGTGAGTAATTTGTTATAATTTCTTTATCTCTTTATAGACCATACTTCATGCTAGAAGCATAAGCTTTGCAAATAAATGTCTCAATCAAGACTTCTCCTGCTCTCCTGATTCTCTGACCGGAATCTGGTCCATACTTGGCCGCCTCAACCAGATTTAAATTTAAATGTAGTAAAGTTTACTACATTGTATGGTCCTTCGAGCCGGATTGAGAGCAACATTAAACCAGTATGGACCCAACAGTGAGTGATACAGAGACAATGGATAGACCACGCCGCAGAACAAATCTGCCATCTCACCTGGACGATTATGAAGTTGGCTACCGACCTACAGAGGACCATCCTCCTAAAGCTTCTACACCCTGTTCCAGTCAGCAAAGAAGCGGCTCGAGGAAAACGTTTAGTAGCAGTAGCAGCTCACATTCCAGGACTAGCAGGCGTTCTGTCACCTCTACTGGCGTTTATCTTCCACCAGAACTCTCTAGTGTACAAACTGCTGTTTTGGAGGAGAAGATCAAGCAGAGACAGTTTGACATTCTTCAGCAGCAGGTACAGGAGGACTCACTCGCTGATATGGAATATCAGCGCTTGCAGACACAGGCAAAGGAAGCTCAGGGTATTCAAGCGGAGGCTCTCGCAGCCAAGGAGGCTTTGTCCAAGCATCTCGAGAGACAGCGCAAGCTGCAACAAGCAGAGACTGAACTCGAAGTAGCCAAGCTTGTATCTTCCATGCTTACTAAAGACTCTGGTTCAACCACTCCCGTGCAGTCAGGCTCCCCAACCAGCCTTTTGCAGCCCCTTCAACCTAGTCAGAGTAATGCAGCCATGAGTCCACAGTCTCCCTCCTTGTCTCAGCCTCTTCCTCAGTCACCAGCAGTAACATCATCCATACGACCTCCTGCACATGATCAGACATTGCATGATGACGTTTCACAGCTGTCACTTCGACCTCTGGAGCTAACATTACCTACCACTGAATCTGTGAGTGTTTCCCCCCCCTCTGCGTTCCAGTTATCACAAGCAGTTTCATTACCAGTATCTCAAAATGCCCCTGTAACTGTACCATTACGCACAGAGATGTTAACATCGCATGTGACCCCTCAGCCCACAGTTATGTCCACTGCTGTGCACTCCACACATATGAGTATGCCATTTACACAACAGCAGCCTATCATGGCCACACTGCCAACACATGCAAGTCCATGTGCCCGACAGCAGTCATTTCTCCCTCCAGTGAGCACACATGCCCATCAGCTGCAACCTCCAGGTACCAGTCAACAGGCCTCAGGCATGCCACTCAATGCTAGTTTTACTGTGCCACCTTCATTCACGCATCTTCCCCACACATACTCTGCATACCCTGGTACAGAGCTAATGTTTGCCTCAGCATATGGCATCCCTCAACCTAAGTTACCAGTATTTGAGAGTGGTAATGAGAGTGAATTTGCCTTATTAAAACTGGCATTGGACAATTTGTTAAGTAATCACAACTATCTTAGTGAGCAGTATAAGTACCATGTCCTGTTAAGTCATCTAAAGCTTCCCAGTGCACAGCAGCTAGCTAAAGCTTACATGTATCATCCGCATCCATATTCTGCTGCGCTGCAAGCACTTCAGGACAAATACGGACAGCCAAGACAACTTGTACAGTCAGAGCTGGGTGCTATCATGAACAGTCCACCACTTAGAATTGGCGATGCTAATGCTTTTGATTCCTTTGCCTTATCAGTACAATCATTGGTAGGCATGTTGAGGACCCTTGAAGGCCAAAATGGTTACGAGCTCATGTGTGGCTCTCATGTGGATCGTTTGCTCAGTAAGTTGCCACCTGCTTACCGTGATAGCTTTGTTGAATACTGCCTGAACAAGGGTATACTTCAGACAGGCACCGACAAAACCTATACACTCCCTGATTTGGCCACCTGGTTGGAGATCAAGTCCCAGGCGAAACGCATTTCCAGCCGAGCAGCAGCATTGTTTGCGACTGATTCATCCAAGCCCTATGGTAAACCTACCACATATACCCGTTCAAAGGAGCGATCCACACCTGTGCTGTTGACCAGTGAGAGAGGCCTGAAGGCTTCTGATGTTATAGCAAAACGATCTAACTCAAAGCCCAAGCCATACTGTCCTCATTGCGATAGCAGGGAACATTACCTTAATGCTTGTGACCAGTTTAAGAAACTGACTACAGCTCAAGTTATCGCTTGGATTAAAGAGGGAAAGCGTTGCTGGAGGTGTGGCCGAACTCATGATGTGGAGGTCTGCAATCTCAAGCGTCCATGTGGTGTCTGTAAAGAGATACACCTTACAGTGTTGCATGATTCTGTTAATGACACTTCCCGAGCTGTTCTCATGGTCAGCTTGCCACCTACCAGGATTTACCTTGATCGACCCAATCGTTCACCAAAGGTCATGCTGAAAGTGGTTAAAGTCCTTCTACACAGTGGTCAAAGAACTATGGAGACCCACGCAGCTCTTGATGACGGGTCAGAGAGAACATTAGTTCTTCAGCCAGTAGTGCAACAGTTAAAATTATCTGGTACCCCTGAACTGCTCCCTTTGCAGACGATTCACCAGAGTCATACTGAACTTTCAGGATTATCTGTATCTTTTGAAGTATCTTCAGTATCTAAGCCGATGAAGAAGTTTGCTATACACAATGCATTCACTGCCACTGGTTTGTGTCTAGCAGAGCACAACTATCCAGTGACTGCTCTCCAGAAGGCTTATCGACACCTAAGGGACCTGTCACTGCCTCCTATGGACAGAGTGAAACCACTGCTTCTTATTGGGTCTGACCAGCCGCATCTCCTGACACCAGTTCAGCCTGTATGCAAAGGCCCAGTTGGAGGACCCATTGCTGTTCATACCCAACTAGGATGGTCTCTCCAAGGCCCAATGAGTCCCATGCAGCCCTCAAGAGGTAATCAGCAGTGCCTCCACATAAGGACAGTTCCAACTTGTGATGATCTGTTCCAACATGTGGAAAGACTCTGGCAGGTTGACACACTCCCATACAACACTAAGATGGTTACCAGGTCCAAACAGGACAAAGAGGCCTACACCTTGCTGCAGAATGCAACCATCAGAGTGACTGTAGACAGTGTACAGCGATATGCTACACCATTACTTAGGCGAACCCCTCTGAACTTACTCCATGCAGATAAATCAGCAGTCCTTCACAATTTACGTAATACTGAGCGCAAACTTGCCAGGGATCCTGAAAGGGCTAAAGTTTACTGTGATGAAATTCGTAAGTTGGAGTCAGCTGGTTATGTGGCAAAGATAACGGCAGAGGAAGCAGACCGAAGCGCAGAGTCGTGGTTTATTCCGCACCACATGGTGCACCACAATGGTAAAGACAGAATTGTCTTCAATTGCTCCTTCCAATATCAAGGACAGTCTTTGAATGATCAGTTGCTGCCAGGACCAACTTTAGGACCATCCTTACTAGGTGTCCTCCTGAGATTCCGCCAGCACACTGTTGCTGTCAGTGGGGACATCAAAAGTATGTTCCACCAGGTCCGCCTGCTGCCTAAGGACAAACCTGTACTGCGTTTCCTTTGGAGAGGAATGTGCAGAGAAGCAGAACCTGAGATATATGAGTGGCAGGTGCTTCCGTTTGGCACAACGTGCATCTAGATGTGTATAAGAGACAGTGGATAGACCACGCCGCAGAACAAATCTGCCATCTCACCTGGACGATTATGACGTTGGCTACCGACCTACAGAGGACCATCCTCCTAAAGCTTCTACACCCTGTTCCAGTCAGCCTAGAAGCGGCTCGAGGAAAACGTTTAGTAGCAGTAGCAGCTTACATTCCAGGACTAGCAGGCGTTCTGTCACCTCCACTGGCGTTTATCTTCCACCAGAACTCTCTAGTGTACAAACTGCTGTTTTGGAGGAGAAGATCAAGCAGAGACAGTTTGACATTCTTCAGCAGCAGGTACAGGAGGACTCACTCGCTGAAATGGAATATCAGCGCTTGCAGACACAGGCAAAGGAAGCTCAGCGTATTCAAGCGGAGGCTCTCGCAGCCAAGGAGGCTTTGTCCAAGCATCTCGAGAGACAGCGCAAGCTGCAACAAGCAGAGACTGAACTCGAAGTAGCCAAGCTTGTATCTTCCATGCTTACTTAAGACTCTGGTTCAACCACTCCCGTGCAGTCAGGCTCACCAACCAGCCTTTTGCAGCCCCTTCAACCTAGTCAGAGTAATGCAGCCATGAGTCCACAGTCTCCCTCCTTGTCTCAGCCTCTTCCTCAGTCACCAGCAGTAACATCATCCATACGGCCTCCTGCACATGATCAGACATTGCATGATGACGTTTCACAGCTGTCACTTCGACCTCTGGAGCTAACATTACCTACCACTGAATCTGTGAGTGTGAATCTGTGAATCCCCTCCCCCTGCATTCCAGTTATCACAAGCAGTTTCATTACCAGTATCTCAAAATGCCCCTGTAACTGTACCATTACGCACAGAGATGTTAACATCGCATGTGACCCCTCAGCCCACAGTTATGTCCACTGCTGTGCACTCCACACATATGAGTATGCCATTTACACAACAGCAGCCTATCATGGCCACACTGCCAACGCATGCAAGCAGTCATTTCTCCCTCCAGTGAGCACACATGCCCATCAGCTGCAACCTCCAGGTACCAGCCAACAGGCCTCAGGCATGCCACTCAATGCTAGTTTTACTGTGCCACCTTCATTCACGCATCTTCCCCACACATACTCTGCATACCCTGGTACAGAGCTAATGTTTGCCTCAGCATATGGCATCCCTCAACCTAAGTTACCAGTATTTGAGAGTGGTAATGAGAGTGAATTTGCCTTATTAAAACTGGCATTGGACAATTTGTTAAGTAATCACAGCTATCTTAGTGAGCAGTATAAGTACCATGTCCTGTTAAGTCATCTAAAGCTTCCCAGTGCACAGCAGCTAGCTAAAGCTTACATGTATCATCCGCATCCATATTCTGCTGCGCTGCAAGCACTTCAGGACAAATACGGGCAGTCAAGACAACTTGTACAGTCAGAGCTGGGTGCTATCATGAACAGTCCACCACTTAGAATTGGCGATGCTAATGCTTTTGATTCCTTTGCCTTATCAGTACAATCATTGGTAGGCATGTTGAGGACCCTTGAAGGCCAAAATGGTTACGAGCTCATGTGTGGCTCTCATGTGGATCGTTTGCTCAGTAAGTTGCCACCTGCTTACCGTGATAGCTTTATTGAATACTGCCTGAACAAGGGTATACTTCAGACAGGCACCGACAAAACCTATACACTCCCTGATTTGGCCACCTGGTTGGAGATCAAGTCCCAGGCGAAACGCATTTCCAGCCGAGCAGCAGCATTGTTTGCGACTGATTCATCCAAGCCCTATGGTAAACCTACCACATATACCCGTTCAAAGGAGCGATCCACACCTGTGCTGTTGACCAGTGAGAGAGGCCTGAAGGCTTCTGATGTTGTATCACAACGATCTAACTCAAAGCCAAAGCCTAAGCCATACTGTCCTCATTGCGATAGCAGGGAACATTACCTTAATGCTTGTGACCAGTTTAAGAAACTGACTACAGCTCAAGTTATCGCTTGGATTAAAGAGGGAAAGCGTTGCTGGAGGTGTGGCCGAACTCATGACGTGGAGGTCTGCAATCTCAAGCGTCCATGTGGTGTCTGTAAAGAGATACACCTTACAGTGTTGCATGATTCTGTTAATGACACTTCCCGAGCTGTTCTCATGGTCAGTCTGCCACCTACCAGAATTTACCTTGATCGACCCAATCGTTCACCAAAGGTCATGCTGAAAGTGGTTAAAGTCCTTCTACACAGTGGTCAAAGAACTATGGAGACCCACGCAGTTCTTGATGACGGGTCAGAGAGAACATTAGTTCTTCAGCCAGTAGTGCAACAGTTAAAATTATCTGGTACCCCTGAACTGCTCCCTTTGCAGACGATTCACCAGAGTCACACTGAACTTTCAGGATTATCTGTATCTTTTGAAGTATCTTCAGTATCTAAGCCGATGAAGAAGTTCGCTATACACAATGCATTCACTGCCACTGGTTTGTGTCTAGCAGAGCACAACTATCCAGTGACTGCTCTCCAGAAGGCTTATCGACACCTAAGGGACCTGTCACTGCCTCCTATGGACAGAGTGAAACCACTGCTTCTTATTGGGTCTGACCAGCCCATCTCCTGACACCAGTTCAGCCTGTATGCAAAGGCCCAGTTGGAGGACCTATTGCTGTTCATACCCAACTAGGATGGTCTCTCCAAGGCCCAATGAGTCCCATGCAGCCCTCAAGAGGTAATCAGCAGTGCCTCCACATAAGGACAGTTCCAACTTGTGATGATCTGTTCCAACATGTGGAAAGACTCTGGCAGGTTGACACACTCCCATACAACACTAAGATGGTTACCAGGTCCAAACAGGACAAAGAGGCCTACACCTTGCTGCAGAATGCAACCATCAGAGTGACTGTAGACAGTGTACAGCGATATGCTACACCATTACTTAGGCGAACCCCTCTGAACTTACTCCATGCAGATAAATCAGCAGTCCTTCACAATTTACGTAATACTGAGCGCAAACTTGCCAGGGATCCTGAAAGGGCTAAAGTTTACTGCGATGAAATTCGTAAGTTGGAGTCAGCTGGTTATGTGGCAAAGATAACGGCAGAGGAAGCAGACCGAAGCGCAGAGTCGTGGTTTATTCCGCACCACATGGTGCACCACAATGGTAAAGACAGAATTGTCTTCAATTGCTCCTTCCAATATCAAGGACAGTCTTTGAATGATCAGTTGCTGCCAGGACCAACTTTAGGACCATCCTTACTAGGTGTCCTCCTGAGATTCCGTCAGCACACTGTTGCTGTCAGTGGGGACATCAAAAGTATGTTCCACCAGGTCCGCCTGCTGCCTAAGGACAAACCTGTACTGCGTTTCCTTTGGAGAGGAATGTGCAGAGAAGCAGAACCTGAGATATATGAGTGGCAGGTGCTTCCGTTTGGCACAACGTGCAGCCCCTGTTGTGCCATTCATGCTCTCCAACACCACGTCCAAGGGCACAAAGAGGATAAGGCCAAATTAGTTGATATCGTGGAGCATTCGTTCTATGTTGACAACTGCCTTCACAGTGTACCATCAGCAAGCGAGGCTAAAGACATAGTTGATGGTTTGCGGCAGGTCCTTTCAGAAGGGGGCTTCGAAATCAGACAGTGGGCATGCAATGTACCATCTGTAACTCAACACCTTCCTTCAGAGGCCAGGTCGGCAAGTAGCGAACGCTGGTTGGCCCAAAGTAGTACTGACCTTCAGGAGCTCACACTTGGTCTGCGGTGGGATTGTATTAATGACACCTTGGGGTACAATTTGCGTTCAGTGGAGACTGTAGAGCCTACCCTAAGGAACATATATAAGACTTTGGCGAGTCAGTATGACCCTTTAGGGTTTATTGTTCCATTCACCACCAGAGCCAAGGTTATCATCCAAGACCTCTGGAAGTGCAACCTGGGTTGGGACGACTCTATAGAGCCTTTGCATTTGAGAGAAAGTTGGCTTACCTGGGTAGGAGAACTCCCAAATCTCACCAAGTTACAATTCCCTCGAGCTTACACTCCAGCCTCAGCTGACTACCCATCAGTCATCCGAGAGCTTCATGTCTTCGGTGATGCATCGGAAAGAGCTTATGGTTCAGTGGCATACCTGCGCACTACTGATGAGCAAGGACAAGTTCATATTGCCTTTGTCTTAGCCAGGTCTAGAGTAGCGCCTCGTAAATGCCTGTCTATACCTCGCTTGGAGTTGTGTGCCGCTCTTAACGGTGCTCAGCTGGGGAAGGTTATCCAAACAGAGTTGACCATACCTATCCACAAGGTCATTTTCTGGTCAGACTCTACCACGGTGCTGTATTGGTTGACATCTGAATCTTGCCGCTACAAGGTGTTTGTAGGGACACGTGTAGCTGAGATACAGACATTAACAGAGATGGCTGAATGGAGGTATGTGGAGTCCAATCACAACCCTGCCGACCACATTACACGAGGTCTTAAACTAACAGAGTTAGCCAGCCCACATCAGTGGAGCTCAGGTCCAGCCTTCTTAATCCAGTCACCTGACCAATGGCCATCTAGGCCCAAATCTGAAGGTGAACCTGATTGCAGTGAACTGAAGAAATCAGTCTTTACTGGAACAGTTTCAGCTTTTATTACTTCTCTACCAGATCCAGGCCAATTCCACACATGGCAAGAGCTTGTCCAGGCCACTGTTACATCCCTACATGGGGCGGCTACCACAAACACTGATTCTCCTATTGATGCTTCTGACTATATTGAAGCAGGGAAGTTATTGCTGGCACAGGCTCAAATGGATGCCTTTCCTACTGAAGTCAAACATCTAAAAGCTGGTCATTCTGTTCCACAAAACAGTCGCTTAAGTTCACTCGCCCCAGAATATGATGATGCCACAGGTCTCATTAGAGTGGGTGGGCGGTTACGGCGTGCTACTGAGCTCGGCCTTGAGGCCATACATCCAATTGTATTAGACCCTAGCCATCATATCACTAAGCTGTTGATTAAGGAAACAGACCAACAACTCCTTCACCCTGGCTCAGAAAGGGTTCTAGCAGAACTGCGCCGACAGTATTGGATACTTCGAGGCAGAGAAGCGGTTCGTAAACATCAGCACAGCTGTTGAGATTGTCAGATGTGGCGCGCCAAACCTCAAACTCCACGACTGGCAGATCTACCCCCCTGTAGGCTAAATCTGTATAAGCCACCTTTTTACTCTACTGGCATAGATTGCTTTGGCCCATTCTCTGTCAAAATTGGACGTCGCCAAGAGAAAAGGTGGGGGATAATTTACAAATGCCTAACAACACGTTGTGTGCATCTAGATCTGGTAGAGAATATGGACAGTGATGCTTTCCTGCTCTCCCTGCGCCGTTTCATAGCCCGACGCGGTAAGCCTATGGAGTTGCTATGTGACAATGGCACTAACTTCGTTGGAGGTAACCGGGAGCTACAGGAATCCTTCGATGCCATGTCACCAAAGCTACAGGAACAGCTGGCCGAGCAGAAAATTAGGTTCCGCCATAACCCTCCAAGTGCACCACACTTTGGGGGAACCTGGGAGCGCGAGATAAAATCAGTTAAGGCAGCACTCCGTGTGATCCTCCGAGAGCAGTCAGTGCCAGAGCCAGTTATGCAGACACTTCTGGTAGAAGTTGAAGGCATACTGAACTCTAAGCCACTGGGCTACTTATCCTCAGATATCGCGGACGTGGATCCTGTCACTCCGAACCTACTACTTATGGGTCGTCGAGATGCCTCGCTACCCCAGGTCTTGTACGACTCTAGTAACCTGCTTGGAAAACGAAGATGGAGACATAGCCAGGTGCTGGCTGATAGCTTCTGGACAGCCTTTATTCGCCAATATCTCCCAAGCATGCAGGGCCGCCACAAGTGGATGACAGATGGCAAGGAACTGACAGTAGGACAAGTTGTACTTGTGGTAGAGCCACAGCTCCCACGCTCGCTCTGGCCTGTAGGAACTGTAACGGAGACCTTACCTGGAGCTGATGGTAAAGTTTGTATCGTCAGAATCAATGTTAAAGACAAAACTTCCACTCGTCCAGTTGTGCGATTGATTCCGCTACCCCATCTTGAAGACAATGACACAAGCACCTCTGGCAGTCTTTCTTAAAGTGTTCAATTATCTTGCCAGTTAATTGGGGGCGGCTGTGTCAGAAAGCCTGTTGAAAGACCTAGGAACTAAAGTTCATTTGACGTTTCCTAGGGGGACGATTATTAGTGTAATCTGCTTTAACATACAGATGGTCACCTGTGCTTATGCTGATGCTGTATTTATATTATGCGTTCATATAATACAAGTAAGTTTTATTTAATTATCATATGATACACATTAGCACTATTTCTTATGTTTATATAGTCTGTGGTGTTCCGTTTTATTGGTTATTTACTGACGTGATTTCCGCGATTTTTCTGCTGAGTCATCATTCTGTCAGCGCTACATGTAGCTGTTACGAACGCTTCATTTACATATTTATGTTATACAAACAGGTATTACTCAGCTCTTTATCCTTTATTAGACTGTTATACTGAGTATAGATATTTCTGATATATTTGAGTTGATTATACATATTGTTGATATGCTATGCTGTGCTATTACAGTGTGTTAGTGAATGTTAATAGCAATGTATAAGTTCGTTAATAGTGAACAATTTGTTATAATTTCTTTATCTCTTTATAGACCATACTTCATGCTAGAAGCATAAGCTTTACAAATAAATGTCTCAATCAAGACTTCTCCTGCTCTCCTGATTCTCTGACCGGAATCTGGTCCATATTTGGCCGCCTCAACCAGATTTAAATTTAAATGTAGTAAAGTTTACTACACAAATCAACTGTGCTTACCTTTTTTAATGAATTTTATAATACAAATACATACAGGCATAAACCCATGTATTTATTTTCAGTAAATTGTAATCGTTTACTTTTTGTAATAATACAATGTATTAACATAATTAATATGGTATTAATAGAATAGAATAGAAATATCACATATTCACATTTGTCACTTTCCATTTCACAAATTACTTAGTTATTTCCACTGTTTTTGATACTTAAAACTAATGTGCATCATATAAATTGTTAAACAACAAACCGATAAGTTTAATTAAGAAATGGAACGGCAAACGAAATCACTAACAAATTAAGCTTTTTAATATTTGTTTCAACATACATTACCCCGCACGCGTTTGAACATTTGTTACGTCGTCGTGCTGTCGGCTGCAGAAAGGACTTCCTGGCTCAGTTTGCTTCAGACAAAATGATTCTTGTGAACGGTTCAATTCGTCAATGAGTCACTGTTAATAAACTTTAATATTGCGGTTTGACCTAGAAAATACACACACTCCTTACTCTTCTGCTTTCCGCTGTTCCCAGTTTAGGGGTCGCCACATCGAATCATCCGTTTCCACCTAACTCTGTCCAGTATCCTCTACTCTTGCACCAACTAACTTCATGTCCTCTTTCAGCACATCCATAAATCTCCTCTTTGGCCATCCTCTTGACCTCATGCCTGGCATCTCCATCTCTAACATCCTTCTACCAATATAACCACTATCCCTCCTCTGCACATGTCCAAACCAAACAAATGACTGACTATGGGAACCCCTGTTCGACTGCTCAAAACAGGTCAAAAAAAAGCTTTCCTGGTTCAGAGAGAGGGTGACATGGTGGTGCAGTGGGTAGCACTGTGGCCTTCCAGTTAGAAGGTTGTTGGTTCGGTGCCCTTCCTGGAAGGAGTTTGGTAGCCGGGTCAAATAGCAAGCGTCATTCTCTGATGTCCGCCTCAGACCAGAGTGCTTAGTTTCCGGCTAAGTTGAGGTCAGATGGGGGATTTTTGGGAGGGGCACTAGTGTCTCTTGCGACAGGGAGCCATAATTACCCAGACCCTGGAGAGGCCAGATGGTGGAGCAGTGGTGGAGGAGTGGTAAGGGGGAGGAGCTCAAAACACCTCAAGCAAAGGCTTCCCAGAATTTAGTGAGCTCCTAATGCACTTTCCGAAGAAAAAACGAGGAGATTTCTCTCGACATGCCCCGAGTCAATCATCCAGCCCTGACAACCTAGGTCAGAGACATCTCTAGCCCGAGTCTCAATGGTGCAGGAAATTATTGAATCTTTTCTGCATCCAGCGAAAGCCGCCCCACACACCGTTTAGGCTGTGAAAGCAGGCTCATTGATTCACAAAATGAACAATTGCCCCCCCTTCTGAAGGGGTCACAGCTTATTTTGGTCTTAATTTGGTCCAGAAAGACTCCGCGGCTCCTTGCCTGCTTCAAAACAAGTCAAGAGTCAAGAGCCTGATCAACAACACCTACTGGCTGAAGACGCTGAAGCACAAATTGGTGGGAGACTGTGTCAAATGCCGATGTAAGTCTAGAGTATATGAGAGGACAGAAGACCAGTCAGCTGCAGTCAAAATATCATTGGTGATTTTAAGAAGTGCTGTCTCAGTCTAATGGAATGGACGAAATATTGAAATATTTTAAATGATCAAAGATAGGAAATTCTTAAGCTGAACATTTCAGTGTCTTTGCAATGAAATACAGGAAAGATTTGAAGATTTTGTTATAGAACGACAGCACAGAGAGTAAGGGACAAATATTAAATATTCGATGGTTTAAATATTAAGTGTTATCCTCATGTTTGCCCCCACCACAGACAAAGAAATGATCAGTACATGACTTTAATGTTTATATCAACAACGAAAAACTCTACAATGCCTTTCAAAAGAATTATTGACTAAATTGTAAAAACTTTTTTATTATTGACTAAATAAAAAAGTATTTGACCCTCTATCAGTAATCAATGGTTTCTGGTGGTTTTCTTGTAAAATGTCTTTCAGTAATGAGCTGAGATTAGAAATCTCTCTTAAAGAACAGCTACCTGTCAATAAAAAAGACAGAATCCACCAGATTCCAAAGTAAAACACCATGAATCTGAGGAAATCTGAATGTTTTCAATTTTTTCAAAGCATGGAAATAGGATTTGGGCATCAAACTCTATATTGCTGTGTGCACCTTGATATTGACTTTCTGCCTTGTTTTCTATTTTCCAGCAAGAATACTGGCAGAGAAGGGGAGCATCTCTTCACAGAGAGAGTCCTGGACACCTCATCAGTACGTAAAACTACTCACAATTCAGAAGCTCACTCAGCGCCGTTCAGATGACAGTAAAAGAGAGTTTATTTCAACAAAAGCTGCATTTCTGAAATCCCTCCACATCGTTTTAATAATCTGCTTGATCTTGTGATGCATGCATTAAATACATACACGCATGTGAAAAAATAGTTAATCAAGTGTTTCTTATACTTAAATAAACCAGTAATGTTCTTAAAACAGCTTTTCTGACTAAATGGAACATGAAATCAAGTTAGTTAACATTTTGCTGTGACAGAATATTTTTATTTCGTTAAAGTTCAATGGTAAACGAGTTCTTTCTCTATGAAATAATTGTTATTTTGATGCTGGTAGCAGGTGTTTGAGTGAAGTACTTTATAAAAGTTGTGTCTTAACTAGCTGCTGTTGAATGAACGGTTAATGTGCTTGTTGCTTTTATTTTCACCAGATCAACCAGTACTGAGCCAACAGCCGCCAGTCCGTCCAGAGACGCGCCTCCCACCTCTGCCAGCGACTCCCTCCAGAGGACACACAAAGTAAGAGCATGTTTACAGAATTATTGTACCAAGGATTTCTTGAATACAGCACAGTTTGTTCAGTTCAGAACGAATCACAATAACTCATGGCTCATCTGTGGATCCCTTCACAGAACACCGTGCCCTCAGCCGAGTCCTGTTTGCTATGCTGATGTCCTCAAGCAGCAGGTACCCGCACTCTGACATCAGCTGGAAACGCAGCATCATTTTCACTATTGCTTCATTGGTCCGTCACGGGGACGGTAAGAATCATGATGTGCGTGTTAACAGAGTTGTACTTGTCTTTCTGTGGAGCACAGATTGCAGAAAAAGAAGAGAGGAAACAGCGGGAGAGGGAGGAGCAGAGAAAGCGGGACCTAAAGCTGGAAGGGGAGCAAGAAAAATACACTTACTGGGGGAGAGGAGGAGGAGGAGCTCCCCTAAAAGACATCAGCGGAAATCTCATCAGTACGTAACACAATTCAGAAGCCCTTAATCAGTTTGAATCAAACGCATTTATAGTGTTTTTTTAGTACAATTTATGTTAACCGTGATGATGCCGTGTTTTCAGCTGATCTCAAAGCTCACCTGAGAAAACCAAACCCGTGTGAGACTGTAGCAAGGGGAGAAGCAAGACCTGCGTCTCGAAAGAAAGGTAACTGAATCTAAATTTCAAGAAGTGAGCAATAATTCAGTTTGAGCCTCAATTAAATCCCTTTGTCTCTGTCGTTTTCAGAGTCTGCGAGTTTCTCCCCAGCTCCTCCTTCCACATACGGTCGTGGCAACGTGTTTGAAGAAGGCTTGACCTCTCACCAGCGCAACCAGGACCAGAGGCACCGGGATTTTTTAAAGCTGCAGGTACTGAAGAGCAGAACTCCGTCAGATTAAGATTCCAGAGTCATTATGCTTTTGGCCTGCCGTCTCACTTTATCTCCTTTGATGAACAGATTGAAGAAAATAAACGAAGGCAGGAGGAGGAGAGAGAGAAAGTGAGGATGGAGGAAGAGAGGGAAGAGAGACGGATCACAAGAGAGAGAGAGATTATGAAGAAGGAGTACGAGGCAGAGCTGGAGAAGAGGAAAAGGAAAGACAGAGAGGTTCGTTCTTAAGCCCTGGTTGAATCTTGTAAATTTCAATTATTGGTTTTAAGCAGAAGCTCAGGTTTTGAACCTAATCTCTATTAAACTCTGGGTGTTGCGTCTATGAAGTCACCCATAGGTTTCTGAAGAGTAAACTGGAAGCTAAACGTTAGCGTAGCCAGTCATCTTCATCGTAACAGAGCGACACACTAAGGGATGATCGAAGGGAGGGATGCGGGGTTCAGATTTGGATTCTGAGGTCTTTGTTGTTTTGTTCTGCTTCCTAACTTTATAACCTTTTGAACAAGGAGAAGGAGAAGAGGACGACGAAAGTCAAAGAGGTTTGTTCTGAAGTTACGGTCGAAAGCAAATTCTAAACATGTTTTTAAACAGAGAAGCACAAGTTTTGAACATAAACTCTATAAACGAACTCTGTTTTATCCATGAAATGTTTCTGAAAGTGAGTTTGATGCTAAACGTTAGCGTGTTCTCGAGAGAAAATCACCTTCAGTTCACTTGCAGCAAAGATTGAGTCAGAAAGAGAAACCATCGATGAGCGTTTGAGTTTGGGTTCTGATCGAGGGAAAGGGGTCAGGAACTTTATTGCTTTATGCCGATCAGAGAGCTTCGGCTGTTCACAGGTTGTACTTTTTATATCAAAATGTTATTTTTGAAGAAAATGTCTTTTTTCGACATTCTAATCATCCGACGAGGGAAATCTGCCCAAAAATTCTATTGTGTGATGCAGCCTTAGGTCACGAGGGTCAAACACAGTTAGTTAAAGTTAACAATATTAAAATGTTTTGCTCAAAGCTGAATGAAACACAGAACATGCTTCAAATCCTTTAAACTTTGGAGATTGTTGCTCTGTGGCTTCATTGATGTCGGGTTGAATACAAATACATTTATACATTTGGCAGATGCTTTAATCCAAAGTGATTTACATTTCAAGGAACATAGACATGTGGTTAGTTGTTGCCGCCCCTCGGATTGAACCCATGATCTTTGCTTTTCTAGCTGGGTTACATCTGTTGCCCTCTAGGACGTGAAATGGACAGCTATAGTCTTAGTGAAGAGAATCTAACAGTAGTTTGTTTTCTCTCTTTTCTCGACAGACAAGACGGTGAAAACTTCATCTGGGCTACGAAAAACAGCTTCAGAAGGAACTTCGGATGGAGATGAGATATTATTATTATTATATATTATTATTATTATTATTATTTATTATTATTATTATTATTATTATTATTTGGTGACCTGAAGAAGGACACGAAAATGTATTTGTTTACGATGACGACTGCTGGAGTGATTCCTGGGAGCGTGAGTATTTCCTCCATTGCAGAAGGCCAGTGGTGCATGTGTCATTGTGCAGGGGTAGGTGATTTGATCAGCAATCAGCTGGGTATGTAACCCCAACCGAACCTACTCTCATTCTGTGACTTTCGAGGAGCCGAACCCACTTACCTCTCGGCACCTCTAATTCACCGACCTCAAGCGCACGGCTAAGGGAATACGTCTCCAGTCCCTCTTTCAGGGAAGGGTGGGTTACATGAGTAACCAAGATGTTCCCTCACAGTCGTTCACGACAAAGTATTTGTCGTAATGACCCCTAGTAAAAGGCCATGCCCGATGTCCTTCCATTCAGGCAGACAGTAAACTTCAGGGGGTGTGGTCTCGAGGTGTGGATTCGAGTCAGACTCAAGTGAATAATTAGGTGACTTGAGACCCAACTTGACAATATGGCAAAAGACTTGTGACTCGACTTGGACTTGAATCATAATTAATATGCATTTCTGCCTGTGCGAGTTCAGCTTTCGTATATTTCAGTGCATAGATAGATAGATATATAGATGGATAGACAGACAGACAGATAGACAGACATGTGACGTGTGTCCCCGCATTCACTCTGTTTGGGTGAAGTGCACATAGCAGAACTTTTTATTTAGGAATTAAATCTGGATTCAGCAAAACAAAACCAGAATTCTGTTTCTGCCTTTTAGAGATTAGTTTCGATTGAGTCTCGTCGGATTAACAGATTTTAACGGCAGACGTTAAACATTTTTACCAACATTTAAATCTCTGTGTCTAGTAACAATGTTACTATACAAATGTTACAAACTATACTATGTTATTTAACAAAGGCACAATGTTAAACAAACGGAGCATAAGAGACTTTTCAAAAAGACAAACTGTTAGTAACTCAAAGAAATACGCAACACTTCCTTTTCAAGAGTTTTCAAACACCTTAAATTCACATTATTATTTCTTTCTTTCATTTTCATACCTTTCGGGGTCACAGGGGTCTGCCGGTGCCTATCTCCAGCACACATTGGGCGAGAGGCAGGGGTACACCCTGGACAGGTCGCCAGTCCATCGCAGGGCAACATTCACTCACACATTCACACCCTAAGGGGAATTTAGAAAACCGGAGTACCCGGAGGAAACCCACGCAAGCACAGGGAGAACATGCACCGTTGAGCCTCGAACCGATAACCTTCCAACTGGAAGGCCACAGTGCTACCCACTGCGCCACCATGCCGCCTCACATTAATATCTCAAAGATATTAATTTTTAGAGATTATTTTTATTTTGCTATATTCTTGTCATTTGTGTGTTGAAAGGTTTAAAAAACCCACCAAAAATCAAAGTAAAAAAGATAATAAATATGTAGTTATATGTTTTTAGATTGATAAGCAGCAGCCAGTCGTCGGTGGATGCTTAGAGAGGGAAGGAGTAGAAGAGGGAGGATCACTAGAGCCAGATCATATATCTGTCCGTTTTAGTTCAGTACAACAGAGATAACCATTTAAAAACGTAAAAACAAACCCTAAATTTCAACGCTTTAAAGAATTCTTTTATGTTCTGGATTCACTAAAGCCATGTCGTGTAATTTATGATAGTGATTTAATCGGGGATAGGAATCGAGATATGAATCAGAAATATTATCAATTATTACTCTCTCTGTTACACACCATTTATACACAAGGCCCCAAAACCACACACCTAAATATGGTCTTCACAACTTATTTTATTTCACTTAAGATTTCCAAATGTTCAATGGGCCGAAGAGCTTAAGGAATAAATACTAGGTTCATGATGGAGCAAAAAAATGGCGCTGGCATTTTAGGACATGGCGGCCCATCGCGGTAATTTACACTCAGCATACAACACGCCCGAACATTGTGTCGTGTAAAAGAAATGAAATCATTCCAAAGTCAAAGCCTGTATGTAAGCAAACTCCTGAAAAGTATAGTGTTTCTAGAAGCACAATCACCATCTTGAAACAAAGTTTGTGGTGAATCATGAATCTGGTCTCAACAGGTTTTTTCGAGCAAACGAAATTGTCGTGAAATTTCAGATTAAATGCTTTGATTTGGTGGATTTTAAGGGTTGTACAAACAGTGGTGGATCTTGAAGATTTTTTGTGAATTTTCTTGTTAATCCTTAAACTTGAGGCATTTGAATTTTTGTATTGAGACTTAATGCTTAGATGTTTGGCATTTCTGTGGTAACATACGATTACATTACATTTCACAGGCGTTTTTATCCGAAGCCATTTACATTTCAAGGAATGAAAACATTTCTTGAGTTCTTGCTTTCCCTGGGGTTTAGACCCATGACTTTTGTGTTGTTGGCGCAATGCTCTACTGACTGAGCCTCAGGACAGAAATCTATTGCTTTGTTTTGTTAATGACTGAAAGTGACTTGAAATCAAAATTTAGCGACTTTTGGACTTTCTTAAACTTTCCCTCCATTTACTTGGACTTGCCTTGGAACGTGACTTGTAAAGTTCCAGAATGCAAGGTAATCTAATCTGATTAGATTAGATCTAATATCTAATGCAGTGGTACCCCGAGATACGAAATTAATCCGTTCCAGTGTGACGTTCGTATCTCGAACATTTCGTATCTCAAAGCAAGTTTTACATGTAAACCGCCTAATCCGTGCAACAGCTCTCAGAAACAACAGTTTAAGTTGATAAAATTCAAGTAACGTTTCGTCAATTCTTAAATCTACACATTGTTAATGTAATATAACTTAATAAAACAGAATAAAAAAAATTGCAAAATACGTAATATATACACAAATGAGAAACCTCGGAGGAGGTGAAATGGAACGGATGGCAGACAACATTATGGCACTATCTGTCCTGAAAGTTAACTTTCTCGAGATATTTCACGAACACCAACACGGTTTCATGCGCAGACAGTAACGAAAGCGTGTGTGAAGGGATGGAGAGAGCGGTTCTGAGAACGCGTCACTGGTTTCTCTGGGTTTTTCTTTCCGCGTTATGAACGTTATTTCTTTTGCGACACCTTGACTCTAACTTTTGTTAAAGCACATTATTAGTAATCTATATATAATGTTTCGCTCGATTTAAAACTGATTTAAAGCATATCAGCACCTTTTTTCATCATCTGTCAATGGAAGAGAAGAGAGCCAGGACCCGGAAGCGCAGCACGACGTCAGACATCACAAGCGAATAATAGAGCAGAACTGTTTGTGTTTTTTCGTATCTCGGAATCTTTTTCGTATCTCAAAGCAGAATATTTCCCGAGAGACCTTTCGTATCTTAGATTTTTCGTATCTCGAAGCATTCGTATCTCGAGGTACCACTGTACTTTCAGACCCACACTGAGTCTGCTCCAAGGAAAAGATAGAATTAGGGTATGAGGAGTCTCCGTACCGGTTATTACGACCGTTGCTGTTAGTCTTCCTGAAGTTTAGTCTCTGCCTGTATACACTGACCCTGGTATCGATACCTCTTATTGATCTTATTGATACTACTAACGGTTCTCTTATCGGGACTTTCAGTTAATAATAAAAAAACATTAATAAACAGAAAAACAACACTTTATTTTTTAAATGCAAAATAGTTTAAACCGATTCACTTTGGCGTGGGGAGCATATCGTTTTGCATTTCCAATTTTTATTGGCCATTTCACACGAATATTAACACAAAAGTGCATGTATTGTATATGGCTGTATTTATAATAGTTTGTATAGAGTGGACGCGGGTGCGGGCGGTACATTTCTCATGCGCGGGATGTAAGACTATTCGCGGGACTAGATGTTTTATTAAAAGCAAATATTGTTATTTATTTACTCCACAAAACATACAACAATGATGACAATAAAACCGAAACGATTTACAGGAACGATGTGTTGTTTTTCCGATGTATTGGAAAAGCTCTTTATTCGTTAAAAATGTGTCTAAACACAATCCGAGTGAAACAAAGACAAAGAACGAGAGAGAATGAGAGAACTACTAGTAACTGTAGAACGAGAGAAACCGACTGTAACAAATTATTCTTCTTAAATAAAATTATTACCTTGTTTTTACAATGTGTTCCCAAAAAACTCTGTGTCTTTATTAATTCCTGCCAGTTTAATTAAATGTAAATAAAACATAATTGTTTTCCATTTATTTATAAGAAAATGAGAAACGGATGAAACAAATAAAGCACAGTGTCTCTGTGTCTGTGCCGAAGAGCATCCGTCACATTAAACAGAGAGATGATCGTTTCACTAAAGAAAGAATATCCGATGCTCGACAAAATCATTTATAAAACATTTTCGTTTTGATTTAGGCAAATGCAGAAAAAAACAACTAATATTTTTAATATCTGAATGTGTTTATTAAATTTTGAACATTATAATACTTATCTAGAGAAATCTTAAGTGACGTTTGTGTCGTTATTTTAACACCGCACACCCGAGGGGACGGATGGCATTTCTCTGTCGGCACATAATCCTCTATGTTTTGATCGATTCCTTGTGTTTCCGCCTCGAAGATAAAAAAATCTTGATGCACTTAAAACATAAAAGGATTGCAGCACAGTTATCTTGAGACAATGTCTGTTGTGAAAAGCGCTATATAAATTAAACGAACTTGAACCTGAACTTATCTTACACGTAGATCCGTTACAACGGCCTTTCACGTGCGCCATCTTGGTACAGGACAGGAAAGATCAGTTCCCTGACAAGTGTGATTTGAAAAGTCTTAAACATGATATTGACACTAAATGCTCTTTTTACTCCGATGAACCTGAAACATGTAGTAAAAGATGAACGATGAACCATATTTCGTATTTTCAGAAATACAGATGTTTTCTGGTGTGATTTTCTTGATTTTACTAAGCAGTTTGTGAAAGTTATTGTATCGTATAATAGTAAATGCCATTCCTTTATTGTAGTATTATATTATTGTTCTAATGTTATTTATGTATATTTTATATTCACTTTATTTTATACTGTCGACCACTTTTTTCTATTTTATCATCAGCATCGTTATGAGTTCTAATATTGTTGATGTCCAGTGTATGTATGCCTTGTGGGAGTACGAATCTCTATCTCCGTATAAGATATCTATGCGACAGCTGGACTCAACTACTTCCACTAGTCTTCAGCCAAGGTGTCGTACTCCCCATTTACTTATTTATTTTATAATCCTTGTCGTGTCCTGCTTAGGAGCCACCACATAGAGGAGTAGGTTCTTCGTGTGAGCTGGACAGTTTTGTTATCTCCAGAGGAGCAAACACCTGATGTGGTGCTCCCTCCTCTGGATGGAAGCAGTGAATTTATGTAGTTATTTATTTATTTATTTTTCCCATAGAGCGGTTTGCAGTAATTACGTCAGGAGAGGAGGGTGCAAAAAAGAAAGGGGGGAGTGAGTGAGGGATGTAGATGATAGGGAAAGAATCACGAGGGTAATCTCTTAGGATCACCACTGCCCCCTAGCTTGAGGCTGGAGAATTGTGTGCATCACTAGAGAGATTTAAATTTGTTTAATGATAAGAAACGTGTTACACATTCAATCGTTTATAAAAAAAACTCTCCTGACTTATCTCCTATAAATCAGCTAAATTATGTAAATTCAGCTCATATATTACAAGTGGTTGAACATTTTAATACAGAGAGAAATAGCGTCGAATTCGAAAAAATGCAAGTGATCTGGCAACCGAAGGGAGGTTAGATGTGCCAGACCCTCGCCGGATGTCTCTTCTTAGTATCTGAACACCACTAAATGTAAAATTCTGCAATTTTGGTGAAATAATTAAATAAAAAAAATAATTCTAATGTAAAATAATTTCATTTGTTTATATTTTTTCTTTCTATAATGCCTTCCCTGACTGTACGTCACTTTTCTCACCTGACAAATATTTTAACATTTGTTTAAAATAGAAATTGTGACATTCACCTAACTAAACTTCCATGGAGTTACATGATAAAATGTAGTAAAAATGTGAAAACTGACGTTTTCTCCTGATATAAAGGAATTCCATTGTAACATGCAATAGAAGTGCTTTTGTAGAAATTGTTTTGTAGAAAATGTGATTAGGTAGCTAGGGTTTAACAAACCAATCCTTACAAAGATGTAATCAGAAATGTAAAGATGCCAAATAAATCAATAAAACCTCCGATGTCAAATGTTTATTTAGAATGGATTAGAATGTGAGCAGAATTTCTAGTCAATCAATTTTACAGAAGTTTCAGCTATTTTTTTCTCTCATTAAAAGCCTTGGGCAGAAATTAACAATGAGTTTGGGTTAATTTGAGCTATAAAAGGGTTTGAACCACTCCACTTTCTCAAACAAAGGGTGTTTTCTTAAAAAAAAAGAAGAATTGAACAAGTATGTGTTTACCTGAGGCTCTGGCCCCTCCGAACGGTTGCTGGGCCACGATGGAGCCTGTCGATTTGTCGTTGACATAATAATTTCCTGCAGCGTTTCTCAAGGCTTTTCCAGCTTCCTCAATCACAGCCCTGAAACAAACCATTACAGCACTGAAGATATGACACCAGATTTAATGCAACAATTACATTTTCAAAGCGCTACACTGTATAAACTTCAACCCAAGTGCGAACAATGCATTCATAAAATTCAGACAAAACAAATTGTAGGTATGAAAAGAAAAAAAGACTTAAGACCAAAATAACAAAACATACAAAATCAAAAAACATAATTATGCAGTTTTTCCTTACCAAGCTTAAAATGCTACTTTGAAAAAACATGCCTAGATCAGTGATGCCCCTAAAGTCTGGGGGAACAGAGTTACAAGGTATCCATAAACATACTTTTTCCAAACATTTAAGTTCCACCATTTCTTTTTCACTTGGGTCTCATAAGAAGATTTAATAAAAAAAATTAATAAAAAATAGACCACCATGGCCTTTAGTCTTGAGGTGGAATATCTTTCTTTTATCACTTGTTTCCTTCCTCATTTATCTTTGAATCAAAGGAAAATCTTATATAATAGTGTCTTGAAAACAGTTAAAGCGTAAAAGATTGAAAAAGCATGTCAGTGCTGAGAAGATATCTTAGATTGAAAAAAAAAAAAAAAACTACTTATTTAAGCACTCTGGTGCTGTGGGCAGCACCGCTAGCTTGGGACCAGCCAGGGAATGCCTTAGTGGCTCGTTGAAAATATGTTTAATTGTAAATTGCTGCTGTACTCACTGATCTTGAGAGAAGACGGCTCCCGTTAGGGCGTACGGAGAAGTGTTGTCTATTAAGTGCAAGACCTGCTTATAGTCGTTTTCGGGGTAAACATAGACAGTCAGGATGGGCCCGAAGATCTCCTGCAATGAAGGAAGAATACTTGATTAAGATTATTTATTTTCATTCAGTCTTTTGAAATATAGTACACGTAAACATTAACGTATTACTTTTTGCAGTAACGCCGTAGTGTTATAGTAAAGGCTCAGTAAGACAGTTAAAAATGAAATTTCTTTTATTTTTCTATTTCTGCACCTGCACTTTACTTTCTTGCTATTAAGCACAATGGAGGTATTGGCACATAAATGTGCACCTGTTCTTTGCTTAAGTCTGGCTCGACCTGCGAAGGTGCCTATAGTAATTATTGCTCAGAGTTTTACCGTTTCGCGGCTTTCTGTGCATTTTTTTGAGGGAGTAAATGTGCTTGAAAAGTCACCGAATTTCACTCACACATGTCAGAACTGGTGAAAATGTACTTCCGATTGCAGGTGTGGCAAAAAGGCTCTATAGCGCAACCTAATGTGTTTCAGCTTATGGTGCACTCTTCGTTTGTCATTTGTGAAAAAAACGTCCGTACATATGTGAAGTCTATAAAGACCTAAATAGTCAGGAAGTCGGCTATTTTGTAAAAAAACATTTAAAAATGGCTTCTTTTGCTTATGTAGTATTTGAACAAACTCATAGAGATTTTATCAGTTTGTCTCAATCTCCAATGTTTTATCTTAAGGCACTTGGGATGTTAAGTTGCAAAGCTTTTTTCACTTTTTTAAAGTCGTCTTTAAAAACTTTTTTAAGTTAATAAAAAAGTCGTTAATAACATGCAACATCTGATCTGGCTTAAATTGGCCATCTTAAGAGTGCTTGTCTGAACAGTTCTATACGGTAACCTACTGTGTCAGTTATAATGCCACCTAGTGGCAACATGGAATATCCCATTTACTGGTGTTTCATACTTCTATGTGTTTTTGAAGAACAATTTACATAAGAGACAAAGACCGTGAAGCAAGTTTCCAAAATCAAAAGGAAGTTTTTAATTCTGGTCTAATTTAGTAGGGTTTCAGGGATTTAGTTTCCAGGCCAGTACTTTAACAAACTCCTCCCAGATATTTTATTTGTTCAACCTCAAATTCTGGCAGCCTCATCTAAAGCTCTCTGCAATTTCTGCTTTTTCTAATTTATTGAAAGGTTTGTTCTTGATGGTCAGCTGAATTTTTATGTTTCACAATGAAGCAGGAAGTTGTTATATCTCGCCCGTACAATGCCCAATCAGGATGAAATCTTGAACACATAGTGTCAGTTATAGTGTCAAATAGTGGATGGGATAGCACATGGGATAAGCTGTTTTTTATTTATTTTTTTATCAAACTGTGTTTCAAATCAAAGCTAAACAAAAATGTGAAATTTGGATGACTTATGCAAGGGACCAGGATCTACAAAAAAATTCTATTGGAGTAAGTTTCCAAAACCAACCAATTATTTTGTAAAAAAAAAAAAAAAAATGCCATTTTTGCATGTGACATACTTTAACGAACTCCTATAGATTATTTCTATCTAAAGGTATGCCTGATGTTAAATTGTGAAGCTTTTTAATGACTTCTTTAAAAAGTGGCCACCAAAAGTCGACATATATCGCCATAAAGAGGAAGTTGTTATAACTCAGCCATACAGTGTCGATTGGTCGTAAATTTACCAACAACATTAAAAGCCTGAACACATCAACTCATTGTGATTCTGATAAAAAATACTTTGTGCCCATTACCTTATTGCAGTCATTCCAGGACTAAGAAAGGCAAATAAAAGTATATTTCTAAATGTACATAACATTTTTTTTTACTTTTTAAATTATGTTTAGCACTTTATAGCTGAGAATTATAATTCCTGAGAATCCATAAGTTATGTTCAATACCTACGCAGGACCATTTTTGGGCTCCCCTTAAATCTAAAGAGAATTGAAGTAAGAAAAAGAAAATGTATTATTATAGGGTTCTGTTGCATTTACTACATCCTACTACATTACAGCCTTCCAGTTAGAAGGTCACCGATTCGAGGATTGCCGGTGACCTTCCTGGAAGGAGTTTGCATGTTTGCAGGAGTGCTTACGTGGGTATCGTGCTCCCCCACGACCCCAAAAACATGCGGATAGGTTAATTTAATAATCTAAATTCCCCTTGGGTGTAAATGTGTGAGTGAATGTTGCCCTGCGATGGACTGGCGACCAGTCCAGGGTGTACAGTACAGGGTTGGAAAAGGAATGGATGAATAATAATCAGGATGTCACTGGTCGACTATAAGTTGCACTACTTAAACCCAAACCATATGCATTTAGAGCACTGCTGTGTCATTGTAGCGTGTTATGCTCGTCATTGTTGTTTTTGGTGAAAGTCAAAGGTCCAAGCAACTTACATTTCTCTGAGAATAATATTGGTAAACTTTGACATTGCGGTAATTACTTATTAATTAAAGTGTTTAAAGTTATAAAGTAAATTCTTTAAAACATCTTAAACATATCAATAAGCAGGGAGTTCTAGAGAAATACGACTGGAGAGTGTAACAATGGAAATTAAGAATTATGCTTTGGAATAACTGTGAACGATAAAGGAAGATTCGAACAGCTCAAAGGTTAAACCGGGTTAAATCGAAGAGACCATTTCATCCAAACAAATCACAGTCCATCCGTTCACCCCTGACCCTCTGGTTGTGTGTGTAATCCTAGCTGGTGAGAAGAAAAGCAAACTACAGCAGGAACAGATAAACCGCTGCAGTGTTCAGACCTCGTTCATGATTTTCTCCCGAGGATCGGTGGTTTCTATGATGGTGGGCTCCACGAAGTAGCCTTTCGAGTCGTCACAGTTTCCCCCAGCAATGATCTTGAGATGAGGAGAGGATCTGGCGTGCTCCAGCCAGCCCTTGATCCTTGAGAAAGACTAAAGCAGGAATCATTGTAGAACTTTGGAAGACTCAAAGGTTATTAAGAAAGAGACTTTCAGTTGGTACCTTATCATCAATGACTGCCGAGAAGAAAGTGCCAAAATCTTCCACTGGCTGCAATGGGAAATAATGGTTAGTCAAGATTGTTTTTCCGACCAGAAACGTCATTGACGGAGTTCAGAAAACAACAATGTGAAGTGATCAAGACGGACATGTACTTACGTCTCCTAAACTGATTTGTTTGTGCACGTCCAGGAGTCCCTGTCTGATCTGAGGCCACAGCGAGTCGGGAACGTACATGCGGGAGCAGGCGGAGCACTTCTGCCCTCCGTACTCAAAGGCTGAGCGCACGGTGCCCATCACCACACTGTTCACGTCTGCAGAGCTGTGAACGAAGTGGAAGTTCTTCCCTCCACACTCTGAAACCACAAATCATCGTCTTTGTTTTCTCTTTCAAACACACACCAACCCGAACTGTGTTTGCCCACCAGAGGCCCTTTTTTGGTTAATCCGAGTGT
The DNA here is from genome assembly GCA_007224835.1 of Danionella cerebrum. NCBI lineage: Eukaryota > Metazoa > Chordata > Actinopteri > Cypriniformes > Danionidae > Danionella > Danionella cerebrum. Next base: position 38,295 of record SRMA01026627.1, on the reverse strand, counting down.
ACTTGAATAAACATACATTTTGAATTTTTTACCTCAATTGGTACAAACACGTAAATTTATAAATTCCACCTCCATTTACTCACGTAGACGTTTTAAGCATCATTAAGCTTAACACACACAAAATATTAAATGTACAGTAACTTTGACAACAATTACAACCGAGTTCAATTTAAGAAAGCAAAAATAAGAAATCAAATGATTTCCATTTTTTTAACTTAATTTACAGCAAATTTTGAATAGTCATTGAGTGTAATAACTTATACACAAATACATTTATAAAGCAACATAAGTGTAATTGTTATTCTTACAGATTCATTGTTCAAATTCATTCAACATTAAGGTCCTATAAAGCTTTTTTTATTGCATATTAAAACCGAAATTGAAAAACATTGCTATAGAATACGGAAAGTTAAAGGGATCAAAAACCTCCGGCAACACGAGGGAAATTCCTGTAGATGTCCAGATTCTGAGCCACTTGCTTCCACAAACGCTTGAAAGTCCTGGAGACAACAGGGTAAAAGAAATGAGAGATATGAAATTAACATTGTGGGGAAATGAAAAAGAATTTCATGGAAGAATGTTTCCCGACAGAATTATTAAACAAGTTTATTTACCACAGACACACGTAATAGAAAGAGCACATTGTCTAACTCACCAGAGTGTAACCATCATATGGTCACACCTACATCTTCTTGGGATCAATTAACCAAATGAAATAAACTTTAAAACAAGACTTTAAGCTGCAAGCAGTGATCAAAGGGCTCTCACACACCTTTCACTGGCCAATTTTTGCATCATGCACTATGACCAGTTCTTATTTGGGAGATACATTTAACTGAAATAAATAAATAAATAAAAACCACAAAACAAAGCATTTGAGAAAGCAAAGCATCTTATCAGAAACAAGTAAAAGAAGTACCATATCAATATTAAATGTACCTGATGGTGCCATGCCTGCGATAGAGATGTGTTCAGACATGGTTTCTTAACACATCAGTCATTGTATAATAGAGTTATAACTACTTCCTTGTAATATAATTTATTTTTCGTTGGTTGAATTTTGATGGCTGTCGTGCGCACACAGTTTAACTAAATAAAAAAAGCATTGCAATTTAAAATCTCATCTGTCTAAAGTGGAGCAAAAGTGGACATTTTTAGAGGTCATCCAAAATACCTGACTTCCTGTCGATTTTGGAAGCGCGGTCCAAATTACTAAGGTCTTGTTACCCTCCATGCGTAGATGAATTTCATTCTCGTTAGGTGGCGCTGAGACACGTCACATAGAATTTAATGTTTTAGTTTACTCTAAATCTTTTCCAGACAAGAAACACAATTTAAAACCAATTTGGCCTAATCCTCTGTTCAAATACCCAATGAGCCTAAAATATTCTGTCTTTACACATAACACACAGTGGGAGGGTCGGCTTGTGTCTTGGTTTTAACAGTGGGACCTGGATTTTGAACAGGGACCATTTGTTTTTGTGATCGGAAGGTGGTGGGTGCGGGGGTCGTTCTTGTGCTGATCCCCAAAATAATTGCAGTGTACGACCCGTTTTAAAAGAAACAAAGGGTCATCAAACCCAGTGGTAAGTAACTCATGACGGTCTGAAACCTCCTGATGTAGAGCATCCAGTACAGACACAGAGAGAGGGAGACGTACGGGACACTGCCGGTGAAATTAACCCCTGCTAGGTGTTCAGATGAGGTGACCGTATCTCCAAACACGGGGCCGTCTGCAGGGACGAACTGGATGATGTTGGGGGGCAACCCAGACTCTCTCAGGATCTTATAGACGGCGTAACTGGCCGAAAGGGCGGTGTCGCTGGGCTTCCATAGCACCACATTGCCCTGCACACACACATTAGACCAGTTTGAGTGAGATTCCGTTCAAATCTGGCACCATCACCGTTTGCCAAAGATAATAGACTCAACTGAACTCAATAGAGCACTATTAAAATAAGTAAAGTAGTATAAGATGGGTAGAAACTGAAGCCACACCTCTCACACCTCTGGCCTCATCACCCCTCAGTGGCCAATATTGGTCTTTTCAGGTCAGGCATTCAAGTGAGAATTTAGAAAAATCCTCAACACGCCTCGCAAGTTTGATACTGATCCGACATTGGATCACACTGTTATTATCAACTTCGTTTTTATGGCACAACGTCGAATTTAGAGAACCATTGTACGCCCTTAGTTAAAAAAAATTCTAACTGGTTTGCAATTAAGTTTAGAGATGAACACGTAAAATCTCTAGGACGAGTTTAAGTATGATAAGCAAAAGGGTCGTATAAGGGAAACACGATCCATATTACGTATTTTTAAGCCTTAGCACACTACAAATGTGTGCCGAGTTTAATTTGCGTGCAACAAACTGTTACCATAAGCTAAAGTACATTAGGTGGTGCTATACAGCCATTTTTCAACACTCACTTTTCAAATACAAATCAGATGTAAATTTTCACCAGTTCTGATATGTAAGGGAAAAAATGTGCGGAAAGCTGAGAGTAAAAAATAATACTGTGAGAAGTTACTATAGGATTCTAAGTTCCTTTGGCGCGCGAGCCCAAAAAAATCTCATAATGGCTTTAATATTGACATGATTTTTTTCAGAAATGTTTGTGTCTTATTTTCAACTACAACTTTAAATAAGAATAATAGGTTATTTAAATATTAACCTCTTAAGCCCTGAGGCCTATTTTCCGAAAATCCTATACCTTCACTTTATAAGGCATTTCTCAGTTTTTACAAGTTGCAAATCTTGGTATCAAAATGAAGTGTGTCTGTCCAATCCGGGAGCTCTATATATCACTGGAAAGCTTTGAATCTGTAGAATCCAATGATATCCACCATTTTGTAAAATATTGTCAAACTGATATCCACCATCCCCGACGAATCACAGGACCCGGAGCGTGGAGAGGACTGCTTTTACGCACGGGGAGTGTTTCCATATTTGGTCATGTTATTACAAGCACAGAGCTACAGAAAAGACCCAAAATGGAGTTTCCGCGAAGCTATTGACCGGACATAACAACAAACAGACTTTTATCGCTATGGAAATAACTTTTTGTGGAAAAAAACGGCAAAGGTAAGACAAGATTTACATGCTTGCTTTGTTTTTGCTGGCGTTTTTTTTCGGGGAACTTTCGCTCCCTGCTCTGAAATACTTTGTGCAACGTAAATGATTTGCATATCGTTGGATTCTGCTGGTTGTTAGCTTTCATTTGATGCCATAGTTTTGGTGTTTCCGTTTATATTGTGGATACATATCGCACATAAACAAAAACGTGGTCATGAATTATACTCCGGCTATGTTGTTGTTTATTTGCATGGCGTTCGAGCTGTGGTTAACGGATATGAAATTGAATTAGATACATTTTTAGAGGAGTTTCCGCTGAGCACAACGGTGTTTAATATGTGTGGGTTACTTTCAGGATTAGTGAGCTATGAGCCAAAATGTAATGCAAACGGGGGCAAGTCCCCGGTACCGGGGACTCTCGGGCTTAAGAGGTTAAATGTCTTTATGTAAAAAAATAATAATAATTTTAAATACAAAAAAACCTCAAATAAAATAAATTACATTTCAAGTTTATCCCTTGGACCACAAATGTTTCATAGAGTTTGATAAGTATCGCTCACCATGATGGCAGGGGTGCCAGCCAGGTTTCCACCAATCGCTGTAAAGTTAAACGGAGCAACAGCAGCAACAAACCCCTAAAATACAAACACATAGGTCTAAATTTAACTCAAGGATATGGCAAATAAGACATTAAGTTTTCATTTTTAAAGGCATACAGCAAGAGGGAGCGGGCACAAATTCTTAGTAACCTGGCATCCACTTTCCTCTTTGAGTGTGCCACTACAGGCAGGGGAGGTGATTTCTGGGAGCCAATGTTTACTTTTGAATTCATCAAAAATGCAGATCAATGATAGCTCTACTATCAAAGAGATTTCAGGACAAAATTAGTTTTACTTTAGCACATATTTGAAAGTTTCAGCAGCATAAACAGTTTGAGTGGTAAGTTCTAACCTCAAGTCCGCGGTAGATCATGGTGTTGGTGCTGCCGTCACTGTCCAGTGGCTGCTGTTCTTCCAGCTCAATCGCATGCTTAGCATTGAAGCGAAAGAAGTCGATCAGTTCAGCCGCTGCATCAATCTCAGCCTGGACCACAGTCTTACCCTGAGATCACATAAGAACAGGGAATTCAGAGAAACAATCAACTAAACCCATAATGGTCACCGTTCCACCTGAGCGAAAATCTCACTCGTAACTTAAGTCTCAAGTTTTGATCTTGGTTCCTTCCACATATCTTCCCAAGAAAATAAACAGTGTTTTATTGTTTTCAAATAGATTTGCCAATATCAACTTTTTATTACAGCTTAGTAAATTTAGTCCAATTAGACAACTGACATTTCAGTATAAATAAATGGTCAAAGGGTTTCTATAGTTACACCAAACTTTCTCATAATTATTAGACGACTATTTTCTAGTTATTTATCATTTTAAAAATGAAAAACTTGACCAATTGCATCACAAAACAGCAAAATTCATCAACTAATGCAAACAGAGAAGAGGAAGAAGAAAAATATTTGTTGGTTTATGTTACTCACTGAGGGAGAATTAAGTTGACACCCCCCATGGCAACAACAATGTTTACCATAGCAACCAAATTAACATATCTATATTTTAATCTTGGAAAATAATAAAGACATTTAGGCTGGTTTATTTTACTCATATTAAAATGGGGAACATATTATGTTGCTGACCCCTCATAGCAACCTGGCTATTTATCATAGCGACCAGTGTTACCTATGACATGCATAGCTTTAGAAAATGTGCTGAGTAAAAAAAAAAAACAATGTTATGTTTCTAACTCCTGCATAGCAGCTAAACATTTTACCCTAGCAACCAAATCAGCAATGTATGTCTCGGCTCCAGAAAATGCTAGGACCATAAGACTTGGTATATTTCACATAGTAAGAAGGGAATCTTTAAATGACATCATTGATTTCTGCCAGAACACAACAGAGCAGAGAGATGGAACCTTCCAGGAGGCCCCTAGAGGACTTTAGGTGAAAGGATGGTAAAGCGTGAAATCAATGGATAAATAAACCCTTTTCCTTTCTGTTCATTATAATCCTGCCTCTTGAGACTTCAATATTAGAAGGATAATGTTTTATTCCATAACGGTCCTTTTCCTGATCTACCAATTGTCACCTCCTCAATTATTGTTTTGGAAACATTCTTGAGTTAATATACTCAAATACAGGTGTAGATCAGGTCATACCTGTCCGATCATGGTCTTGGCCAGAATCTCAGCTCGTTTTGGTCCACTGATGACATCAGCAGCTTTAAAGAAGATCTGCGCTCGATCTGAAACTGGCGTCAAGTCCCATTCCTTGCGAGCAGCTACTGATGCCTCAATGGCTTTATTTAGCAGCTCCTGAACACAGAATTTCAATGTTTAACTTAGAGTTGAAGCATGAACTGAAATTCAACAGACTGGTATAATTCTTCAAGCTTTGGAAAAGCACTCCATACCTTATCAGCATAGCAGAACTTTGCCAGTTTGTGGGAGTGGTTAAAAGGCTGTGAAAGGAACGAGAGTTTTACATTGTTGTGATTTCTATAGACTAGATACATTTTGGAGAAAACAAAGAGAAAATCTAACTGAATAGATATCAAAATGAAAATGAAATATGGAATTAATACCTAAATTTGTTATATTTGGTAAAACGCCTGTCAAAAGCCTATCAAAATAGTGTAATGTTCCTTTAAATTGCAAGAGAAACAAATGGAGAAATGAAAGAGTTAATGAGTGAATGCTGGACTCACTGAGAGCTGGTATCTGATCTCTGAGGTCCATACTTCTTCATTCCCAACAACACAAGGGATCTCTTCAGTCGTTCCCTTCAGCTTGAGTAATGCCTGGACAAAAAAAAAAACCACACACAGATTCTCGTCTGACACTATTGACTTTTCGACAACAGCTGAAAGAACAAGCTTTACGCATACCGCATCGATAGCTAAAGAGGAAAGGACACAGACAGCTAAACTTAATCTATTAGAGATTTGGTGGCAGGATGAGGCCAACCACAATTTTTTTTCTTGTTTTGTTGTAATCATGATCACAAAAATGTATTCGCCAAAATGTATAAACATAAAGAAAAACATGGTTAGTTTGTCTGAGACCAGTCAGTTTATTAAGTGTTTCTTTTATTGCAACCAAGAATAAATTAAGATTTAAATTAAAACTGTGTAATGTAAGGGACTTAGGTGCTTTCGCACCTGACTTTTTACCAATCGTTTCATTCAAACTAGAGTTCTTTTTCCCTTTTACCTCGATGCATTTGGGCAGGTGAGAAAGCAACATCCGAACTAAAACTCGGCGGTCCGAGACCTGCTTAAGGAGATGGTCTTGGTACAAATCTTGAGTGGTTCTTTGGTGATGAGAACATGATCGAACTCTGATCTGAACTAAAAACAAATGAAGATGACAAAAACATGTTTTTTGAACACATTCAGCCACCGTACTCGCTTTTGCATCAGTTAGCGTCTGTTTGTTTACAAAGCAGCGTTTATCATAGAGTAGTTATTTGCAGTAGTTTGTAATCCAAGTATCATTTGTATCCTTCACTGTTTTTCAGCAAACTCTGCGCTCATCAGAGAAATCTAATCCTGTCCGAGTGCGGATGTCTGAGTTTCTGGAAAATGTTTATGTGAAAAATGCATTTCCTGGGTGTTTTTGAAAACTTGCAGGACAATCTCTGGCGCGCCAGAATTCAGGTTTCCGGTATTTTTTTTGTATTTAATGTGATATACATTCAAATATTATATACATATAGCAGTCATACAATCCGACCACGCAAACTTGAAAACCACTTAAGAGATATCTCTGTCGTTAGAGCCGTCCAAATCAGCACATGACATGTAGGCGTCATCTGAGAATATTCGTCACTTAATAAGGCCTTAAATGATTGGCCTAAAGTTACACAGTCTAAAGTTGGAGCCAATTCTAGGATCGGCAATTTTTATGCAAAGCCTCATCAATAAACAAACTGAAGGGAAATTAGATCACACACGATTGTTTCAGTGGCTATTTTAAGTCTAAGTGACTTTAAGTCTAAGCCAAGAAAGCAGGTGTTACATGTTGGATTGTGATATAAATAGAAATTTTTTAAAAAATAAAATGTACTGAAACAAAAAAACTCAAGAGCTTGATTTCCATGACAATAACAAAGTTTTTTTTTGGATGCAAGTACACCTTGTCTGCAAGGTTTTCAACAAGGCCAATACTTCATATGACCCGGCACAGTGTGCAATGTTTTTTTTATTTTATTATTATTATTATATTTTACACGTTTTTATTTTTCTGAACATATAAAATACAGATCTATTCAAGTATTTTGAGGGAAAATTCTCCAAATGAAACATTTAATAGCAATATAATAGACATAAAATAAAATAATTACCGGTAGTTTAAAAAATATCCTAAAACCACCAACCTACCTATAAGAAAGTCAATGATTCCATAACATTTTTAGATTTAAAATATTGTCAAACTGTAACTTATAATTAATTCATCAATTCAATTATAGGAAGAATTTTTATGTGAGGATCATGAGTATCTGAACTTTTAAAACTGCGGGTCGATTAATACCGGTATATATATATAGTTATATATATATAGTTATATTATATAACTGCGGGTTGGTTATATATATATATATATATATATATATATATATAACCAACCCGCAGTTTTAAAAGTAACTGTTCATTGTACTATCCTCCTTAAGTCATTATAGCCATTTATTTTTGTTGCAAGTTTGGTTACAGATGGTAAAAATACTTGTAAATATTAAGAGTGAACACAAGTTTTGAGGGAAGAGCTCTTATACATCCTGGGCCTCCATAACACCTTAAAAGTGCCAAAGGCTGATTGCCTCCATGCCACACCTCATTCATTTCGCAGTCATTTCGGTAAAAGGATTCCCGACCAAGTATTGAGTGCATAACTGAAGGTTAACTTTTTTTTTTAAAAAAACAATTTTCTTTTATTGGTTGGATGAAATATGCTTTTTTTTTTAGATTTCATGAGCTGTATGCCAAAATCATCAATAATAAAAGGCTTGAACTACATCAGTTGTGTGTAAACGAATCTGAAATAGATGAAAGTCTATTGTTTATCAGTATTACAGAAAATAATGCACTTTATCACAATATGTTAATTTTTAGAAGGACCTGTACTGCAGCACTTATCACTTCTTTTGCCAACACTTTAGTGCTTATGTAGCCTCCCTATGTCTGCCAAGATAGAATCCAATCCAATGCCAAGAAGGGGTTACATGGCTTCCATTTTTAACCTCTTTTAAATTAAAGAACACAAAATGAATAGCTGCCATGTACAAACAATGACATTTTGAAATATATTTTAGAGGCGGATTGAAACGATTTATTCAAATGCAGTTGAAATGAGTGGGGATGTCTTCATCAGTGTGTTCATCACCTGCTCCAGCTCCGCTCTCTCTTTACTGCCTGATTTAAACCCCAGGATCGGCTCGTTCTTCACCTCCACGGCTACGCAAGAGAACGTCTTAAAGCTGCAGAGACAAAAATATTATATTTATATAATAAAACTAACTGATTGAGTATCTCAGAAATATATGTGTGTGTGTCTGTGTGCGTGTGTGTGTTTGTGCGCACATGAGCGTTTTATTCATTTTGCAAAACAACAAACTTTAATAGTAATTCAATAAATTACAATTACAATGTTTTAGCAACAATAAAAAAATGTAATCTATGGCATCATATAAATGTATATATATAGTGAAAAAAGATAATATATTTACATACAACATAATATTAAAATACAAATATGAGCCTGACATATGGAATAAAATCAAAAAGTAATTTAGAATATTAATACATGATATAACAGGTTGCCAAATTGTTGATACCTGCAAGTAAACAAGCATGCTTCTTATAAATACAAGATACTTATATGATCCACATAACTAACTTGGATAACAAAATCGTAAGTATTTTGACTAAATATTGTTAAAATCCACCTAAAAAAACATCTGAAATAACACAATAGCTCCCCGAAGCTGCACTATTTTTTCACTGTCTCAGTGTGAGTTTGTTGGATCTTAATATTTGTTTGAATTACAGCAAAAACACCGAGATACACTTGTGCAAACAGTTCTCACTGGGTAACAGCACGAAGGGAGACTTTCTCCAGCTCTTACATAACACACAGACTGCAAGGAGTTTCACATGGATCATTAAAACTCCCCCAATATTAACCTAAAGCACATTACATTAGACGACTGTGTTAGAACTGTTTTAACTGTACATGCATTTAAGTTTCAGACGAGAATAGCTAAGAGTGAAAGTCGTGTGGGTACATGTGCAAGTGCTTTCATACCCCTTCCAGGACTGACAGAGGACGGATCTCACTCGAAGCATGTTTATTTTGGACGGATATTAACTATATTTTTACAATTTTAAATTCCTCCAGGTGTGGAAGTAAAATGCTAAAGTGCCTTTTCGATACAAGACTCTCCGAGCAAGATCACACGAGACGTCACATGAATGGAGACGTACCACTTCCTGTGTAGGGGGATTTTTTTGTCTTTAATTCCCGTAATATCTCGTTATGTTTGATGCCGTTTTCGGAGAAGCATTTCCTTTTTAACGTAAATTTAAATATTCCTTCAATTAAGAGCTATCTTTGCAACTTTGTTTAATATTAGATAAAAGTCAGAGATAAGGTATCTGCCTCCCCCGTTATTACAAATGGAATGGAAATGAGGGCGAGTTTCTCACTGACCAATCAGCATTCAAGACGTTCTCTTATAAGCCAATCAAGAACCGCGCTGCAAATACTATTTCTATTTTTATAAAGTTATATCCGCGTTATATCTTTTTTATTTTATTTTTCATATTTTTTTTATTTTACATCAAGAGAAATTGCAGTTGCAGGTGATTGTGTTTTAAAAAATAAAAACTATTTATTATTATTAACGTATTATTAACGTGTATTTCAAACTTGATTTAAAGATTACAGTGAAAAAAACCCAGCAGGGAACAGATGAGTGTTCTCAAGATACCGTCATACTTTAAAATATACTCAAAACAATAAACAATTGAAACAAACAGTAAAGACACAAAGCAAACGAATCAATGTTTATTAACTCCCAGCACCATTTGAAATATACATTAGTAGCTCACTCATTAGAATAATAAAAAACGAGCTTTGAAAGAAATGCAATGAGAAAATTTGTCATTTCTGTACAACAGGCCAATGCTGGTACGATCCGTCTCTTGTTGATTTTGTAAAGGGGGGGGGGGGGTCCACGTACATTGGTTCATTTTGAGTTCAACATTTCCACCTATATTCTGTATACATTTTTGGAACCTTCAAAAAAAAAATTTAATTCACTTATTTTTGGTAGCTTTGGGTCAGACTGAAAGCTCATTTTCCCAAGGAAGTGATCCAGGCATGCTTAGGGCCAAACAAGACATAGGATACATTAAAGACAATGTCTCTACAGGATGGTCTGGGAAAAAAAAATTGGAATCAAGAGGTATTTCTGTTTAGATTCCTGTCCCTGTGACCCAGTGCATAAAGTGGGTAGATTGTTGGAGACTGTTTAATATTAGCTTGGAAAATAATGAATTTCATTTATGTTTTGCAGAAATGTAAATTGGGTCAAGTAAATTTTGGCCTTATTACAGTTGTTAGTAAATGACCCCAACATGTTTTAGTAAAGCCACAATATGTGAGACCATGTTGTGCTTTTCTTCAAAGAAATTGTTTAATCATATGCTAGAAAAAAACAACAACCTGTGAACATTGTATGAAACATAGAAACAAAAAACAGTGTGTACTAATTAAATAAAGTAAAATAAAAACAGATAATCAAACAATAAGGCTGGTTGCACATAATGCAAACTTGTTTTTCCACACGTTTCACCACTGAACATCAAAGGCCAATGTTTTTGGAGTACACCGCTGACTCCCTGGAAAAAAAAAATAAAGCCACCGACACAAAGGAATCGCCACTTAAGTCACTTCTGTATGTTTTTGTCTGCTTCAGTCAGATTGGCTGAAACAGGTTCTCCATGTGTCATGGAGATTTGGGTTCAGGTAATGTGGCTGGATATGATAGTGGCACCATGTGACTCATCCATGCACAAAAACCCTCATTACATGGTAAAGTCTGAAAAACAAAATGCTCCCTCAATCATTCAAGTCTCTTATTCCTTTACTTAGTTTTAATCATATTTAAAGCTCCAGAAAGGCTTTGAATTAATCACAGACAGTCCAAAAGATCTCGATTGGTTCAACAAATAACAACAAGTTTTTTTCATGACTCTTTTCCATTAAACTTTAACCCCTGGAGACACACAGACATTTCAGTAATACGATTAACTGCCTTTATATAGCAGTGTTCTGACGATGAACTAAAGATGCAGGAGGATAAACAACATTCTTGTCAAACAATCTTTTTGGGAACGGAAATCTCATCCCTTTTGAGCACCTATACAGAGTTTTGGAAGTTCTGTACCTCCGTCTAATACCACTGGCTAAGCACTGAGAGCCCAGCAAACTGATTGGAGCTTGAGAAAGAGAGAAGGCGGGGCCAGGCTGGGCAGGTATCAGCTGATTGGCCCCTCCGGCTCGATATCTTTGTCAGACTCTTCTTGAATGTCGTCAGTGTTCCCTGAGTCGCTGCTCGCAGATGAACTGATGGATGGAGAGTTTCTGGAAGTAAGTAATAAATGTATTATATCAGCAAGATCAAATAGAAAAAGAGCTAAACCAAAATGCATCATTAAACATGACTAAAAACACAGTACTTTATTATATTAGTTTAAATTGCGTGAATAGCTGACCGTCCACCGCGGATCATTCTGCGACAAGTCTCCATCTGTACGTCAAGCCCTCGCTTCATGCTGCACATCTCCATGTACTCCTGCAGGTGACGATTCATGTCGCTTTTGGCCGTCGCCAGTTCCATCTTAGAGAACAAATACAGAAAAATACAGGCTGGGTCAATAGAGCATGCGCTTTGGAACTAAACTCTTTGTTTACCGTTTTAAACTCTAACAAATGATGTGCAGATATTGTTAAGAAATTCTAAAGATCCTCTTCATCAGGCCACTAGAGATTTCAATTTGAGTGACATCAGGTTTAACAAATAATGATACAGAAAATCTACAGAGAACAGCAGCCTCTTACAAACCTCTATTTGCCCGATAGTCTGCTGATATTCCTGCTCGCGGCTCCTGAAGAGAGACTCGGTTTCATCAAAGAGGTTTCCCAGACAGCAGTCCTGCGCAATAAAGACAAAGCTCAATTCACTTCCAGTCTGCACCAACTGACAAACATCCCATTTTCCATATGGCTGCTTAAAAGAAGGCAACTGAAAGTGCAATTCAATGATTGACCACATGAAGCTTCACATGAAGAAAATTTTGCTTTGTCAATATGACATTTTCTGGCGGTAAAATCAAGCCACATAAAAAAATATAAATAGGTCCTAGTTTAGAAATTGATCTGTCTGCTTTGCCTGGACTCACAGTGTCATGTGTGTCAGCGCTGCAGTCCAGCCCTCCTCCTCTTCCTCCTCCTCCTCCTCCTCCGCTGATGTTATTGTGATTGGAGTTGAAAGCACAAGGAAGGTTGTAGTTGGTGAAATCTTCCCATAAGAGCAGCGTATCATCATTCTCTTCCCACGTCAAACTGTCACAGTCATCATCGAGGTCAAACACTTCCCGCTTGGCAACAAGAGAACTCTCAGAAGAATGTCTGTGAAGAAAGAATACGAGAAGTGAAGTAAGAGACGAGCACAATCCCAGTTCTAGAACAATAAAGTCCTTCAATTAATTCATGATAATTACCTCTCACTGACCCACTGTTCAATGTACAAAAACAACCAGGCCTAGAAAGCTAAAATTTAATTTGTCGACTGTGGGTGTCCTCCGGGTGCTCCGGTTTCCCCCACAATCCCCAAAACATGTGGTTAGGTTAATTGAATAATCTAAATTCCAATTAGGTTTGAATGTGTGAGTCAGTCCCTGTGATAGACTCTCGCCCAATGCGGGCTGGCGAAAGGGCGCCCCCTGAAAGGGAACAAGTGGGTTGGAAAATGAATGAATGAAAATTGTCTGAACTGTGTGTTGAATATTTCAGTCACAGAAACCTATATAACTTGCTAAAATCACTTATTTAGGAATGAAACTAAGTTAACTTACAGAATAAAAAAAACAACATGAGCTTAGTAACATTTTCAATAATATATCTAGTATTATATACTGTGATTTTGACAAGCTGTACATTGTTTTGTACTTATTTATTATTTCTTTCACGCATAGACGTTCGTTTGCAGTGGAACTTTAAATGCGACTGATGTTTATCTCTATATCTCCAAATGGAAACTCCAACCATGACACATTATTTATGCACTGGTGAATACACGTCACCCTAAAGACAGTGGTACCTCCAGATACAAATGCTTCACGTTACAAAAAAAAATCCAAAATACGAAAAGTCTCTTGGGAAAAATACTATACTATGCTCTAATATTGGTCAGATCATAGCCATGACGCCTTCTCAGAAGCGTCTCTCCATTCCTTCTCACATGCTTTCGGTACGGTCGCTTTCATTCACTTCGTTTCATGGTGGTGTTCGTAATTTGCGAAATATCTCAAGAAAGTTAACTTTCGTAAATAGTGTCGTAATGTTTTCTGCATCCGTTCCCCACCCCCTACTCCAACACATCGCCTCACTCTCAAGGTAAGGTTTCACATTTGTGTACATATTACGTGCTTTGCTTTTGTTTAATTATCATTTATTACATTAACAATGTGTAGATTTAAGGACTGAAGAAAAGTTACTTGATTTTTCTCTGGTTTTCCTTTTTTTAAATCAATGCAAGTTTTAAAACTTGCTTCAACTTGCTTGAGATGGGAACGCCATCCTGGAACGGCTAAATTTAGTATCTCGAGGTACCCCTGTACCTTAAAACTTGCGGGATTGACTTGATCGACATCCACGCTAAGCCCAGATACAAGCAATTTAATTCAATACATCACACACACAGGTTGCTTCTTTGACAAAACAACAAGATGAGTACAACCAATGAGACCACACATGGGAGGGGCTGCACGTTCAGTGGTTGGAGCTGAACCCATCTACAGTCTGTAAACAGGGGCATCTTAAAAATGTACCAAAAGCCCCAAAAAAATTAATGCTCTGAGCAATTACAATGGGGTTCTAAGCACCCGAGTATTGCATGTGTGTATAATCCAGAACACCACTTTTGTTTTATTACTGCAGTATTTCACAGCTAGTAAGAGGATATCAGCACAGAACCCCCTCAAAAGCCTCTTCTGAGGTTCTGCCACACAGTGGCACTAGAGAACATTTCTAGACCACGAGACTCACAGCTGGTTGAGCATGCGCCTCATCTCCTTCGTGATGTGAAAGGGAACCTTCTCCTCCTCCTCTGAGGTGCTGCTGGGATCTGCATCCATCTCAGAGCTTTCCTCCTCACTCAAAGGCTTGTTATCCTTCCGCCTGCACATCACTGCAGACTGAGAAGTGAACACAGTTATGGTTGGGGACGGTACAGGTCGCTTACTGCAGAAATATCAATAGCAGGGGTGGTCTATTAAAGATATCGTTATGTTTCTCTGTGGCAGCAGATCAATATGTTATGCATGACCATAAAGCTCTCCCACAGCAGTTAGACACCTGTACTCAGATCTGTGTGTGTGTGTGCGTGTGTGCGCGTGTGTGTGTGTGTGTGTTTTTACTCTCTCAGCAGGGGCTCGGAAGATCGTGCTCATATCCTCAGAGTTCCTCTGCTGGGCCAGCTCACACAGTTTAGTCGTGATGTCGATTCGGCGGCAGATGTCCATGTCCACCCTCATGGCCTTCTCCTGGATCTGGCTGTCCAGGTCACACATTTGCTGCACAGAGGACATGCAGTGGTAAGCAAATGATAGAACAACACGAGAAAAGGAAAAATAGCTTTGGGTGACAGACACAAACACAACAAAAGATGGATTTCTCACCAGATGATGTGGATCTTTAAAATGTTTATGCTAAATGTCTAACTTACTCATCAAAAACTGATTTGTTCAAAATAACTCATTTTGGCCCATTTAACTCATTCGGAGCTCCTGCTGATTTCAATTCCTCCTGTCATGTGGATCCCGCATCATCATTGAATTGTTGAAAGGAAACGCCTGGGACACCGTACTCTTGGTCAAGCATGGTGCTTGTAAGGTTTGTGTCACAAGTTCTTATGACATCACAATTTGATGACACACATTGATTAACAAAAAAGCATTTATGGATTTTGATGAATTCCGACACATGCACAAAAGAGGAGATGACGTCATGGCACAATGCACTATTTACGGATGTAAACAGAGGTGGGTAGTATCCAATTACATTTACTTTGTTCCATTTACTTGGGTAAACTTTTGGGTAACTATTACTTTTTAAGTAGATTTACTTACTCAAGTAAATTTTATTGAACAAATTTTACATTTACATTTACGTTCCTCTGACAAAATTATAATAAATGTTAGACGTAAAATAATAATTCGTTTTTGTGTATTTCATTAAAATGTTAGTTTAAATTTCAACTTTATCTGAAGTCTTACGAGAGTCTGCTAGGAACCTCCTTCCGGAAGTTCAGCACGCGATTTAGAAAGATGTTTGAAGATGGCGTGTGTAAGATATCGCGGGCTGGTCACCCATGGCCTCAAATCAACTCTATTTTTTACTAGAAGATGTGAGAAAGAACAGTTTTATAACGTCATGCAGACTGTGTGAATCACAAAAAGCGACATCGCTCCAACCTGAAAAAACATGTAGCGGTAATTGTCAATATGGTGAACCCAATTAATGGTAATTTTTTGTAACTAGGGGCACTTCGATCTTATAGTGCCATATTTCACCCACTGTCCAAATGTTGTGCAAGCAATGACAAATAATTTGTGAACTTTACGACACCACACGTTCATTCTAAACATCTGCACGATTTCATGTCCATTTTTCAATAATGTAAATAAACTGAAGTGCATACCTTGATGTTAAGCACAAATTCGTACAGGTTTGTGTATATAAATGTTTTATTTGTGACACTTCACCTACTGTGCAGAGCATGTACAAAATGAAAACTAGGGATGGGTACCGTTAAGGTTTGAACAGTATTACTACTTTTACTTGAATGCCAAAAATAAAAATAAAAAACCCTGAGGTATGAATGCTTCGAGTTACGGATGTTCAGGATACAAAAGGTCTTGCTGGAAATATTTTGCATTGAGATACGAAAAAAAAAACAATATATGAAGAAACGCCAACAGTTCTACGCGATTGTCCGCTTGTTAAGTCTAAAGTCGCGCTGCGCTTCCTTCTCCCATTGCAGAGAGTGCTAAAAGGGGACAATATGCTTTAAAACACTTTAAATCAGTTTTAAATCGAGCGAAACATTATCTATAGATTATGTATAGATTACCAATAATGTACTATAACAAATGTTAGAGTCAAGGTGTCCTAGAAGAAATAACGTTTAAAGTGGAAAGTGCTGTTCTGTAGCGTAATTTAGAGAAACCCTGTGACGCGTTCTCAGAAGCGCTCTCTTCAGTACACTCAGTACTGTCTACGCTTGTGCTTGTAGAAAAGTTACTTGATTTTTCTCTGGTTTTACTTTTTATCAACTTATACTGTTGTTTCTGAGAGCCATTGCACAGATTACGCATTTTACATGTAAAACTAGCTTCGGCTTGCTTGAGATACGAACGACATCCTGGAACGGATAAATTTTGCATCTTGAGGTACCACTGTACCTTAAAATATATATATATTTGCTCTTTGCAAATATAGGAATCGATAAGAGAAGCGCTCTCTCCAGTACGCTCTTTACTGTCTACGCTTGTACTTGAAAGCGCGTTGCTGTGCGTAATTCGTGAAATATCTCGAGAAAGTTAACTTTCATACGTAGTGCCATAATGTTTTCTGCCGTCCATTCCGTTCCACCTCCTCTGACTCATCACTTCTCTAGCAAGGCAAGGATTCACGTTTGTGTAGAAACGTTACTTGATTTTTCTCTGGTTTTACATTTTGTATCCACTTATACTGTTAAACTTAAACTTCAGATACAAAATCCACAAATTGGAAAGACATGCAAGAGTCAAGAAACATTAGATATGCAAAAAATGCTGATTAGAAATAAAAACACATGAACAAACAAAAGTCTGATAAACTGAAAACGATCAATCTTTTTCAATCGATCAATCGTTCACAAAATGCTTCTACTTGAATACATTAAAAGCACAATTTGTGGCTTATTATTAACTCTTATCACACCTCGCGGGTTAGTCATGAGCTACAGACAATGAAAGACACCTAAATGTTATTTCATAACAATTCAATGAGCAAGCAACACACACACGGTGCACGTTTCATTCAACAGAGGACTCAAAGCAAACAACTCCCCCGGTAAACTCTGGGAGTGGTTGTGTTTCTTTTATCCAGTCAAGTGCAATAACCTCTAATGAATACTTTCTGAGGTCATACGCTGGGTGTATGGTGTTATTTGAAGATTAATTATATTGTTATTTTTTGGTCAAAAAGACAGAAGCATGTTTACTTATTTATATGTATTGCCTGAACAAAACAATGTAGTCACAGACAAAAAAACAAAAAACATTCCTGCCCATTATTGAGTGAGTTTATATCTAATGATTCAGAATTCAGGAGTCAAATAAGTGAGATTCATCTAGGCATTGCCTTTCTGTTCCTTATTTATTGGCCAGTTTTCCTAGTGTGCTCTTCCCGGTCCATACCAAGTGTGTCTCACATGACTGGAGGAGCGAAGCCAAACCGTGGCGAGCACCCCCATGGCCTTGGCTGCAGAATTCTTACCACCCAATACAAGTCTATGGGAAAAAGCTGAACTTCAAAAATTATTTCCACAGAAAATATGGTATTTACACAGTATGAACAAACTTCAATAGTTGGCTCAAGTTTATTTTCGTGTGGTTCACGATGGTTTCAATTTTCCCATGTGATTGACAGATACACAGAACAGAGCTGACTTTCCGCAGTGTTCACATCATTTACGCTGCCAACGATCCAATTCAAAGAAGTCGCTCTCAAATTCTTCTTTAAAAATACAAAATAAGTTATATATAACAGACAGTGTGTGTGAGCCAGACTCGAGGCGGAGCTTTGAAACCACAAAGGTTCCATCCTTAACAGGAAATCGCATGTGCGCACATGTGGCCGTGACTGGCAGCCTCCTAACCATCTGTGTAATGGCTTCATTTGAGCCCAAAGGCAGTAGGCGGTGTCACAAAAGCTATATTTTTTTTACAGTCTATGGTCCATACAGGGCAGTTTGGTTTGTCTGGCAATGCCATTACTTCCATCCCACTTCAGTGCAGCCTTGTGAGCATTTTATCAGCTGTTATGAAGCACTTACCTTTCAATATTTCATCAAGCCACACCCATACCTCAACTTAGTCTGCGCAGCTGTACATTTTTTGAAAATGATCTTGGGCAGATGAGAACTGAAACAGTTGGTGTTAATGGCCCTTTAATATCAGGGTGCTTATTGGATTATGAACAAAAAGTTCCACACCCAATAAGTTACTAATTTCACATCTGGGCTTTGATGGGCTGAGTGAGAGGAGGAGCAAGTACAGATGGGTTGTGGGGAAGGGGAAAGCAAATGTAGGGTCAAAGGATCTGGGAAATGGTAGGTGAAAACAGGAAAGGGATAGAAAAAGATATCCCGTGTCAATCAGCAGTGTTCATACTCTGATTAGAGTGAGGGATCCTGTTTAAACCAACAAAAATGTCTGCTACAAATGGCAGAAAAAATTAAAGGGGTACACAGAAAAACCCACAAATAACTTCAGCTGAAATTTAGCGCTCAGTAAAAAGTCTGGCTTCGCCGGCTCAAGGAGCACAATAAAGTACCCACAAAGTAGCCCACTTACAATATCCCAAGCAGCTTAGAGACTTCAGGTAGAAGGTAATTTGGAGTGATGAGACCAAAATGTAACTTTTTGGTCACAGCCATAAACAGTAGATTTGGAGAGTCAACATGAACGGGACACTGTGCCCCCTGTGAAACAAGAAGGCAGGTCACTGATGTTTGTGGGATGTGTGAGCTCCAAAGGCACTGGAAACTTGGTCAAAATTGATGTAAAAATGAATGGAGCAAGTTCACTTGCCATTAGTTAAACCAGAACAAAGTGAAGGTTCTGGAGTGGATCTCAGTGTTCTAACCTCAATATCATTGAAACACTCTGAGGAGAATTCAAACATGCGGTTCAGGCAAGAAAGCCCCAGAATTTACAAGAGTTTGAGGCTTTTTGCTAAGAAGAATGGGCTGCTTTACCAACAGAGAAGATAAAGAACCTCAGAGACAACTACCTCAAGAGACTTCAGGTTGTCATTGATGTTAAAGGGAGAACTTAAAATAATAAGAGCTGGGGTGTGTAAACCTTTGATCCTTTGGAAAGTTTCTGTTGACATTTTAAAAAGAGTAAACAGAAGTTGTTTGACAAATGGCTTCACCCAACCACTAACTATGAGTGGAAACAATGCTTTTGCATTATTGTTCATATTTTCTGACAAATGACCAAGAAATCAGAATATTTTGCCATGGTGTGCAACAACACTTCATATACACAGGGAAATCAACAAAACTATGGGGTGAACCAATTAACACAATTTAAAAAAATGACTACAGAATTCGAAAAACTATAAAGACATATTATTTGCAGCTTTCCTTTTGGTTAATTCTAGCACTTAACTGTTAGTTCCACTTCCAATCCCACAAGAAACGCATGTGTTTCATTATTTTAGTGATCCTGCACTGAATAAGAAAAAACCCTGAAATAATCGATATGCCAAGCTTTATGCGTTATCCTGAATTTCATTAAATGACTTCAGACTTACATAGAACTCAGTCAAGTACGTCAGACACAGGCTGCTGACGGAAACAAAAGGGCTTTCTGCCCAGTGAAGTGCAGAAAAATAAAAAACATAACCTGACCCCCATGTAAGTGAAAGGGATGAAAAATCAAACTTTATGAGATATCTTTATTTGAATGTTTTTTTTTTCTTTCTCTTGGTTATGAGCATTGATGTTTGCTTATTCTGCATTTATAAAATAATAGCAAGAAAAGCAATCTAGCTTTCTTTTGACTTTGGTGTCTGGTTCTCTTTTACGTTGCAGCTTTTCAAGGAGTGTGCTGTAACAATGAGATTACACCGGAGGTTTGCACAGTTCTTAGATAAAATCTAATCATAGTGAAATCTCTAGGAAACATAAGCATGTTAACCAAACCAAGGCAATTGTGTTGCTCAGTTAATTTCACACAATATGTTAACTCCTTGTGTCTTTTTTTATTGTTTTTTTTTTGGGCTCAGATCAAGTCTTGCATTCTCTCTTACTTTCAGATCCAGAATTCTCCTCTTGTTCTCTACAGCTTTACCACGGTGCCACCTGCCAGCCTTTACAATACATGTATTTATTTTAGACAAGCAAACTAAAATGTTAAAATCAAAGATCCTGAAAGTTTATGCAGAAATTAAGAGAAATGCTCACATCACTCATGAGGCTCTTGAAAACCACCAGTTCAGATTTGAGGCGCTCCACTTTCTCCTTCAGCTCATCCTGAACAGCTTCAGACTCACTCACACTCTGGAACACACAAAAAACACAATAAAATAAACAGTGTTACCCTGGGATACGAATGCTTCGTGTTACGAATGTTCGAGATACGAACGGTCTCATGGGAAATATTTTGCTTCAAGATACGAAAAAAATTCTAAGATACAAAAAAAATAAAAATCACAAATAGTTCTGCTCTATTATCCACTTGTTAAGTCTGATGTCACGCTGCGCTTCCGGGTCCTGGAGCTCCATTCTCCCATTGCAGACCGTGATAAAGGTGCTGTAAGCTTTAAAACACTTTAAATCAGTTTTAAATCAAGCAAACATTATGTATAGATTCCCAATAATGTACTATAACAAATGTTAGAGTCAAGGTGTTGTAAAAGAAATAACGTTTATAACGTGGAAAGTGCTGTTCTGTAGCACAAGTTAGAGAAACCTTGTGATGCGTTCTCAGAAGCGCTCTCTCCAGAACTGTCTGCGCTTGTGCTTGAAACCGTGTTGCTGTTAGTAATTCGTGAAATATCTCGAGAAAGTTAACTTTCATTCGTAGTGCTGTAATGTTTTCCGCCACCCGTTCCTCCTCCTCCGACACATCACCTCACTCTCAGGGTAAGGTTTCATGTTTATGTACATATTACGTATTTTGCTTGTGTTTTATTCTGTTTTATTATCATTTATTACATTAACAATGTGTAGATTTAAGGATTGAAGAAACGTTACTTGATTTTTCTCTGGTTTTCTATTTTTTGCCATGGAAAATGGTGCGCAATGATGCTCACAAACAATTGTATTGTGAAATCTCCATTTTCAGTTGCGTCCCCAAAGAAATGGAGACAACTTAAAATTTTTATGTCACTAACAGCTCCCAAGCAACAAACCGGTTTACCCTAGCAACCACATTTTCTAAAATCTATCTTAGCTTTGGAAAATGAAAGAGACATTTGGGTTGGCTTATTTAACTTCTATTGACAAAGGGAACATCATATGGTCACTGACCCCTTTGTAGCAACCAGACTGTTTACCATAGCAACCAATTTGGGGCATCTAATTCAGATTTGGAAAATGAATTGTTTTATTTTACTCATGTGGAACATTACATGATCTCAGCTTAGGAAGACCATGAAGACATGGTGTTTGGGTTATCTGACTCACATTGACGGTTAGTTAAATCGACAAAATTAAATCGTTTATAACAGTTCTTTTAGAAAACATCAACGTTTGTGAGCAAACTAACCATCTAGCTGTCAAATATTGCAATTGATTTTGAATTAAGTTTGTAACTCTCCATAGAGCACCTTGCATGAAAGGGGCTATTATAATAAAGAAGCTAACTGTTTGCATGTTCATTGTTGAACTATTCACACATTTTGCGTTGTTTTAAATCATATTTTTAGTCTTGTTGGACTTATTTATCTTTTTATTTTATCTTTATATGTTTAGTCTATTGGTTAATTATTATTTTTGTCTGTTACTGTGTTGAACTATCATTGGCATTGCAGAGCCTTAATGAATCACGGAATTAAAGAGCAGCTTCTGGCCCCAGGCAAAGATCTCTAGAGACACTTCTGCTGACCCATAATCCAACACTCACCCTCATACAGACAGTCGTTTATTGATTTGAGCTCTGCATCAGATTTCACCTGCAGGGAATGCTGGGAGTTTCACAGCATTGAGATGCAGCAGCACTGGCGCCATGGCGACACTCTGCTGATCAAACAGCTAAATGATGAGGTCATTCTTTGACATAGATACAGTTCATTCACAACCCTGACCCAGATAGCGGGAGCTCTCTCTCTTTATGTTTAAGTCTAATTTATGTTGCTCATCTTACTTGTGTGGAATGTTTCTATTAACAGTCACGCAGAACAAAAAAAAAAAAAACGTGTCTCCCTGTTTATATCTTCTTTTATATAACCAAACCAACAAATATTTAGCTTTCCTAGTTCCAACCCAATCATTCTAGTGCTCATCTTTAAGATCGTGAAAGAAACCAAAAGTTTCACCATCCACCGTACAATGCTTTTATCCCAAATCTGCTCATGCTTTGAGGATCATAAAGTGAAAAAACATCATTGATATCACATATACCTATAATTATCAGAAATGTTTTAGGTGATCACCTCCTGCAGCGTCTGTGCTATCAGCTCCATCTGCTCTCTCCTGGACTGCTCCTCCTCCCACCTGGAACACAAACACAGATTTGTACAGCCATCCTCATGAGGAAATTCCATTCGAGTGATGCTTTTTTGCCATTAACACCCTCTAATCTTTTAAAGGAGTTGTGAAATTACCTTTAGCTTGGTACATGTTCAGTTTGAAAAACAGTCAACAAATCAAAACTTTACTACATAGGAAAATAAAACAGTGTCTGAGTTCATAGAGGCACTCACATGTGCACAAAAAAGTAATTTAATGATCTAGTTACAAAACAACTTAAACTGAAACTAGATCCACACTCTGTTTGAAAGACCTTGCTTCGCATTTTCATTTCAGCATACATTATTTTTTACCAAATAACAATGTTTTGAATTTTAAACAACTATAATATTCAAAAAGGATTTCTTTTTTTATTTGCAATTTACAAAAAGAGCAAGTATTTGAATACTTCCCCACCTGTACAACTTTGCCTTGTCCCATCAACAGACATCATACCATTTCATAAGCTATGAAAACGCTTTAAACCTGCACAGCAGTCTACGTAAACCATACCTCAGCATGGATAGAGACTCATAACTATCTCTCCGAGCAGACCAAAAGAGACGTCATCACAGCTCGTGGCTAGTGGAGCTGTCGCTAGTGGGTGTTCCACTGTTTAGTCGCTTATCAATGAGTGGTTGACAACCAATGTGAGGTATGTTAGCAACAACAAATCTGCTATTTCCCTGATTGAGGTACGAGGAAAAAAAATATGTCAGTATATAAACACTGCAATGGAATTACCGTATTTTTCGGCTCATAAGACGCACTTTTTCTTCCCCAAAACTGAGGGGGAAAAGTTGGTGCGTCTTATGAAGCGAATGCAAACCGCCGCGAAGTCCGGTAACGGCCGTATGAGAGGTGTAAGAGCTCCGGAGCTAGGCCGAAGCCGCGGCCATATTTGTTTACCAAGCGCTGCGCGCTGACGTCATCGCCCATCTCTGCCATTGCGCGGACGTAACGAAAACGGGGGGGAAAACTACATTTCCCACAATGCCTTTGGCATCCGCATCCATACTTACGTCACGAGCGAAACTACAGAGATCAGCTGACTCTCGCATTTGAGTGATCTCTCACGCTACAAACCCGTTTTCTCACGCTAAAATACATTTCAAGATGTGAAATGGGCACAGCTCATAGTTTGTCTGCTATGTTTTTTGAGCCTGACAATAAGATGATGATCGATAAGCATCGTCTTCAGTCTGTGAGGGTTTTATTTCCGCTAAACATTCACTTGGACAGTTTCACAATCTTGGACAGTTTGATCCTTTGGAGTTATTTGGGTTTTCATAAGCTGACAAAATCAAAAGGATTTATATTAGATCAAAAAGCATACGCTTGTTTCCAGCGCTCGCTCTCTATCTCTCTCTCTCTCGCGGGCGTCAAAACGAATATGTATCAAAACGATCTCAATAACTGAAACTCTTCTTTATAAACTCAAACTCAAATCATCTCTCAACGGTACATCTCACACATGTACATACGAGATAACAAATGTAAGTAACGTGCTCTGCTATTAGGGAGTGTTTGTTTAAAGGGTGCCCGACTAAAAAAGTTTGAGAACCACTGTATTATTACATGGGGGCAATGTTACTAGCTATTATTAGTAATGTAGTGACAATGTTACTGGCTATTATTAGTAATGTAGTGACAATGTTACTGGCTATTATTAGTAATGTAGTGACAATGTTACTAGCTATTATTAGTAATGTAGTGACAATGTTACTGGCTATTACGGTATTACTAATGTGGGGGCAATGTTGCACTGGAACAGTGATGGTGATAACGAATGGTGGACTTTAGAGTGATGAGTGGGGGCAAAGAAAAACATTACAGCCTTTTTTTTGTTACTTTTACTGTTTACTGTCTGTTCATGTTACATGTTTGGCTGTTAACTTTTACACAGTTGATATAAAATATTTTACAACAGTATTTGGTTCAGAATCTTTTTTTTCTGGATTTTCCTCTTTAAAAATTGGGTGCGTCTTATGTGCCGGTGCGTCTTATGAGCCGAAAAATACGGTATGTGCAATATTAGTTATGGACGAAAAACATTGTGTGCTTTTTTGCACCGAGGCTTTGTATGTGCGCCCAAAGTAATAACACGTCGTAATAAACCTCATGGTGTGGTCACACTACTCCTGAACAATACGGAATTTCACCGCATCCAGTAGCAAGCTGTTGCTCGCACACAAAACAACATCAAATAAAACAAAAAATTTGATATGCATGTCACAGGTAATGCACCACTGTTTGGAACAAAAATAATGGCAAAAGAATTTGAAATAAGCTTGTTGAATCATACAACTTGGGAAGAAATGCTTTGCAATTAAAAGTGCTTACATTTTAATGCATTGTATTTTCATGGGTTGAATTTTGTGCGTTGCATTTTAACACGGTTTTAAATTTAAGTAGTGAATATTTCAATCGGAAATATTCCAGCCGGAAATATTTCAATTTTTCATTGTTAAAAATTCTATAAATAATATTCAACTCATAAAGTCCATTTCCAAAATATTCAGTTTGTTTAATAATTCCACATTTTTTCGGTTATTTTATTTCAAATTCGTTTCCGAAAATTCAGTGGTTCAAATTCGACAGCTCTTAGCAGCACACATCCGGGAACTACAGGAAAACCAGTAGAGTACCGGTAGAAGAACGGCATCTGCTGTTAGACGTCCGCACCAGCAGGTGGTGTTATTCAACAAGCTTTTCATTTCAAATGCTTTTGGCATTTCTTTTGTTCCATACCGCTGAGACTAGAATAGTACCCAAATGAAACGCTCCACAAAGAAGCAAAGAAGTCTTTCTTTAATAAAAAAAAGAATACAGGAAAACAAACTCCACAAGAGTAGAAGCAAAACAGCTGAGCAAAAGCCAAAATGAAATAAATAAACATTTCCTTATTTGTGGAAGCGCGAGGAGGATTAGAAAATACAGCAAAACTGTGTCCAAACAAAAATCGAGTGAAAGGGATGGAAACAAAGCAGCACTTAAATAGTCAGGTGTGATTGGGCACAGCTGAGAAACATTACACTAACAAAAAAACATGTAGAAGAACTAAGGCAACGACGAGTGCGGTGGCCTGTAAAGGCAGGGAGAGGAATTACATATAACATTACAACGTCAAAATTATTAGAGGATGCTCTCTAATCTACTTTAAAGCCATACTGACATCCTCAAAATGTACCTTTGCTTCAAATTACCGGTAAGTGATCAAAA
This sequence comes from Danionella cerebrum, assembly GCA_007224835.1. NCBI lineage: Eukaryota > Metazoa > Chordata > Actinopteri > Cypriniformes > Danionidae > Danionella > Danionella cerebrum. The sequence goes on along the minus strand of SRMA01026627.1, from coordinate 12,156 downwards.
AAGCTCACTTGTCTAATTATTATTAGAAAACAACCAACACAGGATTGAATTTTTTCAGTTCACTTCATGAACTTTGTGGGTCTAGCTCAGCTTCTCAAAAAAAATATTTTACAAAATGTAATGCACATTTTCCTCTTGTTTCCCAATGAGTCTTACCATATGTGTTCACAGCATTGATAAATGTATGTGCTCCTCGTTAAAAATGTATAATCTCTTGATGGTAGGTATATCCCTCACATTTTCTCTCTCACGTTCTCCTCTCAATCTATCTCTCTTCTCTTTCCCTCTCTCCATTCTTTTTTTAATCCTCTCTTTTACCTCCAGCTTGCTCTCATTTTCTTACTGCTATCTATTTGTCTCTTTTGATTCATGTTCTCCTTTTTTCCCCTTCTCTTTTTTCTTACTCTCTCTTCTCCTTCTCTCTCCCTCTTGCACTTTCAGTTTCTTTCTTCTCTCTTTTTACCTCTTCTTTATTTCTATCTCTAGAAAGACCCTTAAGAGAATGGTTCTGATGTGATACTCACTACTCGAGCAGTTTTAGAAGAGCTACATTTAACTCGTACTTTGAGTCGTATCTAGAACAGATACTTTTATAGTACTTTCTTTACTTTTTTGTCAAGTAATGGCACTTTTACTTGAGTATTTTTATTTCAGTACTCTACACCACTGAAAGCGTGTATGTATCTCTCTTTTACAGCCAAATATTTGCATTTCCATTGAGAGCTTGTTGGCTATAAAACAACTTGCATCCGACCAGTGTAACATTTCTCTGCTAACTGCAAACTTCATTTTTAACATCAACATTCTACACAACTAACCTGAGAACAACATGTTCTCCTCAAGCGTTAACACAGAGTTCAACCTATTCCTCGGTGTGACACCATTGATTCCTCTAACCTCCATTTATTCAAATGTTTAGCAGTGATCAATCTGAGCTAAATCCTGCTGAGTGAGCAGAATAAAAGGTCTGTTTGTATAGTCCCGAAATGCAGAGAGAGAAAACACATTATTCACCCTCTGGCCACACTCATGCATCACGGATAAATCTCACACAAGCCTATGATTTATCGGGATACTCAATCCCTGCCTCATTTATGATGCCCATATGTGACATCTTCACCATGTGAGTGCATACCATGTCATGATGAAATATTTCACTCTGGCCAGAGATTTTCTCCTCTATGTGGAGTTCAAAGAAACTGATCTGTTTTCAGATCAAAATCATTTTGACACAAAGTGAGGTAGAGCCTCATTTTCTTGCCAAGTAATGCTTTGAAAGCACAACGTTTACGTTCAACTCATTGAATGGAATGTGAAATTGGCCGCCAGACTATGCAAAAAAATCCATGACATACTGTTCAGTGTTTCAGTTTCATTGTCCAATTGCATATATAACATTACTTGCAGCATCATATTCATTCATTAATTTTCCAACCCACTTATTCCCTTTTTGGGGTCACGGGGGTCTGCAGGTGCACACTGGGCGCCAGTCCACTGGGCAAGATTTACTAACACATTCACACCTAAGGGGATTTAAGATAATCAAATTAACCGCATGTTTTTGGGATTGTGGGGGAAACCCACTCAAGCACCAGGAGAACATGTAAACTCCTTCCAGGAAGTTCACCGGCGAGCCTCGAACTGACAACCTTCTAACTGGAAGGCCACAATGCTAATCACTGCACCTCTGTGCCGCCCTAGCATCTTATTCACTAAAATGTAATTCTTATCAGTATTAAATAAATAATTATACAGAAATTAATATGAAAGTAAATATTTTGATATGTTTGAAAGGCAAAGATCATTTGCAAATCTAACATTTCATAAATTATTTTAAATGTTATATTTTAGCCTATAAACTAACACGGTCATGTCACTGAATTCCATAAAATAAACACAAAGTACTAAACCAAATTAAAATTCCCAATTAATCACAAATAAATTTCATTTTAAATAAGCATTAAACCAGGGATCAGTGGAGGATCTGACTGCAATAGAGTAGCTGTGTGTACTGTGTAGACCTCTACCTAATTGAGCTGTTGTGGGAACAGCTTGAGCGTAGATACATGCATTCTCATGGGAGTGCTTTGAGACATTTTGCCGGACAAAATTGGATGAGGTATGCGTGTGGTAAGATTTGTACCTATATGTGGGAGAAAAGACTGATTCATACGACTTCGGCAAAATGAAAATATCTCAATTTAAACGTCTTCTCCCGCAAATATAAAACACTGTTACTTATCAACGAACAAAAGACCTTGCAGAGTCTAAAAATGTTACGTCGGTAGGCTGCTGAACAAACAAGTGGAGGCCTCATTACAAAAAAAACACAAAATTGCAAAAACTGGAAAAACTTAAGAAACTCTGGAAAGAAACACACTTGAAAAGAGCAACCCAGATTTTTAGATTAATGTCTTTACTTCAGAGTGAGGCAAAAAAATGGCTTAAAACGACCACACAGTGCAGTGAAAACAGCTTTTCAACAGAGGGAAAGACAGCTATTAGCCTATTTTCAATGTACAGTGGTACCCTGAGATACGAATGCTTCGAGTTACGAAATGTTCGAGATACGAAAGGTCGCGCAGGAAATTTTTTAGCTTCGAGATGCAAAGAAAAATTTGAGATACAAACAATTACAAGCTGTTCTGCTGTATTTTCCGCTTGACGTCATGATGTCACGCTGCGCTTCCAGGTTCCTGAGTCTCCAAGTGCTAAAAGGGTCTGATGTGCTTCAAAACACTTCAACAACACAGCGAATCATTATGCATAGATTACTAATAATGTGCTATAACAAATGTTAGAGTTAGGCATCATAAAAGAAATAACGTTTATAACGTGGAATGTTCTGTTCTGTAGCACAAGTTAGAGAAACCCAGTAACATCTGTCTGCGCTCGTGCTTGAAACCGTGTTTGTGTTAGTATTTCGTGAAATATCTTGAGAAAGTTAACTTCTACTTTTGAACGGATTATATTCGTATCTCGGGGTACCACTGTACCTAAATGTAATGAAAACAAAACATATCTGTTTTCCATTTCCATCTTTATATACAAAAGGCAAACAGTGAAGCAGCTACAACTAAAGCATGGAATAGGTTTAAATTCACTTATCTCTGCCGTTCATATTATTAGTCACTAAACCATCCCTCATAATTTAACAGTTTTTCTTCTAAAAAGAAAAAAAGGAAAAAGAAAAAACACATTCATGGCATGGGTCATTGTGAAAGAACATACAGATTCGGTTTCTTTGGAGTATAGATAAATCCGTATATATTTCATGCGTATATTCTTTTGCATATTACAATTTTATTCAAATTACATTAGAAACAAATGCTGCTTCATCATAATTGAGTAAACACATGGAGATTGAGTCTTTGCTATATCTTGGAGTAAACTGAGCTACTGTAAAATCTATTTTACAGAGTTTTAGTTCAAAACTATTTTAAGTTCCTTGAAATTTTGGCAGAAAAAAGCGAGATACATAAAAAATCTATCTGTATATAAAATCTGTATATTATGCGCACAATAATTTATGATTTGGGTGTAGTTTTGTGTATTTTATTGCTCAAGGCACTAGTGCCAGAGGTGGAAAAAAGCTGCAAACAAAGAATGTTTTTAGAAATGTAAATGATGACTGTTTATTTCATAGACTGTAAAGTAATATGGATGACGTGACACCGCCTACTGCCATTGGGTTAATAAGAGGCAACTTCCAAGCTCAACTGGAGGCTACAATGACAGGTGCACATGTTACTTCCTGTTAATGGTAGAAATGCCATGGTTTCAGAGCTCAGTGGATGGTTTCGATCCCAAAAGAAAAAAAACTATTGAACCCTTTTCATTGTTTCGATAACTTAAAAATCATTAAAACCATTTGTGTAAATAATGTCATTTCTGAGGATATAATTTTTAAAGTTTGGCTTTTTCATCCTATATTGGCCAGAAATCATTCTGCAACCAGCGCCTTGTGGGCGATTGCGGCAGTTTGGCTTCACTCCACCGGCCATGTGAAACGAAAATTATTTTGTGAAACAAAATATTTGTGATACTATTTCTTCAAACCAGCACAAATTCTACAGCTACACTTGCACAGAGTAAAAGATTTGCAAGATAATAGTCACATGTATGATCAACCAGATATGCCACATAGGCTCTTATGATCATCAATGCCACGTCACAACCCAGCCATGACCTGAAACAGCGATGTAGAAGGCTTAAAACTGTGAGAAACAGCCAAACATTGCTACGAATGTGAGGTTAAGACAGACACAAAAGGTTTTACTGTTATGCTGCATCAACAAGGTCCCGCCCAGAATGTAGTCTTTCATGCAAAGCTCATCCAAGGAAATTTAAGCCGAGTTCAAACTGCATAATTTTTAGAGCAGTTACGTGAAAGATCTTTTCACACTGCATGAAAGTCTGAGGCAGCTTTCAGTCAGTGCTGTATTCATACTGCACAATAGATCGGCCACATGGGATTTCACACCGCATTACTTTAGGAAGAACCACAAACAACTTTGTCCACAGACAGTGAGTAGACGCTTCAAAAGAACTCAAGGCCATGTGTGGCAGACTGTAGTGCAAGACTGGAATTATTATCAAAAAACCTGTAAGTTTTTTTTGGGTACAAAACAGAACAAGGGGAAGCCCTAATTGAACCAAACCATTGTTGATATTGCCGCCTTTGCCATTGTATCAGAACACATTTTAAAATGCCTAAATCTAAATATGAAAAGTAGTATTCCAAATATCCTTTTTGACTGTGACGCTTTTAGATCGTGTCAGCATTGGTAGTTAACACAATGGGATTGTCACTCGCATGCAGGAGCATCGATTTGTTCGAAGATTCAAAGTTGCATGCAATTTCCCATATACAGTGGTACCCAGAGATACGAACTTAATCTGTTCCGGGGTTTTTTTCGGATCTCAAAAAGTTATAAACGTTATATCTTTTATGATAAAAAATTTCTTTTTTGACTCTAACATTTGTTATAGCACATTATTAGTCATCTATACATAATGTTTCGCTGTGCTGTTGAAGTGTTTAGAAGCGTATCAGACCCTTTTTGCACTGGGAGAAGGAAGCACCAGTAACCCGACAGCGCTACGCAGCGTCATACAAACAAGTGGAAAATACAGCAGAACAGCTGGTAAATATTCGAATCTCGAACATTTCGTAACTCGAAGCATTCGTTGCACCATTTTCTCAAATGGTGTAACAAAACAAGCTTATGACCGCCATTAGCAGTGGCATTAGCTCAATACTGGCAAAAATCAGTGGAACCAAAACACAACAGAAGTCCGACGAGAAATGTTCTTCATGGAAAAGTAGAGTCAGAAGAATGTGAGAAACCCTACATCCACAGATCTATGGTTAGTGCAAAAAGACATTTAGAAGAACCTAGCAGCCAAATTGTTTTACAGTGTGCAAACGTACCTAGCTGCTGTTTAGAAGGGTGGCCATTTTAAAGACCACAAATGCTGTCAGGTTAATCATAACAATTCTAATTCAGGAAATTAAGTGAAGGATCTTGAAGTCAAATACACCTCTTTCTCTCTCACTCTCTTGCTCTCTCATAAATAATTGAGCCGGGCAGAATTTAGCATCAGTGCTCTGGATCAATGCATGAGCTGGAAAGTTGTTTCCCCATTCTTAACAATGAGCACAGACTAACACAAAGCAGCTAAATAGACGTATATATCTGTGAAGTATCCAAATACATCATACAGTGATGTAAAAAAACACACATTTATTGTAGAATCATTGGAAAAATCTTTGAAGTGTCAAGAAAAATCAGTAATCTTCACAAACTCAACAGATTGACCAATCACTGCTCATTAAAGTTGATCAAGGGAAGACGTATTATTTTCTTAGCTGAACAAAACTGTAACCATCTCTTCCAATAAGCACAATAGATAGATAGTGAGGGAGAGAAAGAGAGAGAGAGGGCAAGAGAAAGAACTACAAAACACTTCAGCTTGGGTTCAGTAGAGGTGTTGTGGATTTCTGAAGGCTACGACAGCAGGAATTACTCATGAGTCAGCAAATGCCAGGCCAAAAGAGGCGGCTTGATCGGAAACACACACACACAGGCTCATATTCAAGGCTCCTCTGAGACCTTGAGTCTGAAATCATTCACAGGTCATGTATTATTAAAGATCAATTCAATGTCTGTGTGAATGAAACGCCCTCATAGACTGACAGACCTTGGAAAAGCAAACAAAACATTTGATCTGGTTCTGTACAGATTAACCTTTGTTAAACAGTCTTCTTTCACTTTTGAAATATCTGCATCCATGGATAAATGTGGTGCAGAAAGGAGTAATGGATTGCTATTCTTTATTAACTGAACCATACCTAGTCGTGGAAAAGCATCATATATCAAGCCTATCCTCACAAACTGACCACATTAAGAATGGCTTCTATTTCTCAAGACAACACAGTCTAAAACCTAAAACCTATGCATAAAAATAGACCCCAAACCTAAGTTACACCACCCAAATATTGGAAAATGGTCCGGGTGCAGCTGCGGAATGCTGAGAGGAAGAAGTACACATGCTGACTTCCAAAGACAAGATATTTTGTTGGTGGAAGCCAGATACTTTGCCTAGTAGCGACGGCTCCTCAAATTTGAGCAATTAGAAAGGAAATCTGATAACTGGGCCGTGTGATGCTTTCTGCTGTTGAACAACGTAGCAGCGCACTCTGTTCGTATCCAAGTTTAGCGAACAGCTTATCAGCGTTTTGTTTTCGCGCCTCGCCACTGAACTTGGGAAAATGTTTTGTTTCATAATAACTTTAGATATTGTACTCTTTTAAAAGAGCAACCGATTTTGCAAACTAGACATACTGCCGTAGATTTGACTTCAGTGAATAAAAAGCGTTAAAAAAATTATCTTTTTTTTCATTTTCGTCCAGCCTGGATTTCTCTGTTGTTGCGTTTGTTCATTTGTTGATGTTAATTGATGTGGAGTGTCACAAAGTAGGCTGTGTATTTCATTTTAACATTTAATAAAACAGTCTTTTCATAGCATTTAAAAAAAAAAAGAAGAAGCTTGCTGAATGTGACGACAATGACAATAGAGCAGGGAAATGCTTGTTTTCTGTATTTTTTTTACCGTGTCCTGTCCTGCTCAAGAGCCATCACACAGGGGAGTAGATGGTTCGCTGAGTTGGACAGTTTTGTTACATCCAGGGGATTAAAACATACCAGTTTTCAAAATAACCATAATCCTGTGGACAAGACACAATTTAACACTTATGCTGACCATAAAAGCAGACATCAGACATATAAAGCGATTTAAAGGAAAGAAACAAACGTTCTTGATTTGGGATGTAACAATATACTGCTCACAGTGCAATACAGAGAGCGATAAATACATCGATCAAAATGTTTAGAGTAGAAACTAAAATGAAAATAACTATTTTATTACCAGCTGCTGGTAGGTAAAACTACATTTAAAAAGTCTTGGCTCACTTTTTATATTTATGATTTATTATTTGTACATTGGACATTGTTCTTTCCTTGAACTGTTGTAGAAGTGATCATTTAGAAGTGTTTCTTTCTTTCTTTCTATTTATTTTTCTTTTCATTTAAAAAAACACTTGCACTAAGACAAAATATAAATATAAAGCGTTGCATATTAATATTTATCTGTTTCCTAACTTGTGTCATCATTGTTGATATTCATTGTGAGAAATAATTCACATGATCAGTGTCTGTGCAGAGATGACTATCCTTAATTCATCAGTGTTTCCCTTACCATTATATTAGGGGGGCGCCCCGCCCCCCCAACGGCACCCCCCGCCCCCCTTGAAGGTCAAGTTAATTTTATTTTATTTTCGTCGAAAAACGACAGAAGTAATTTATATATAACAGGTCTTTGCTTTTTTCTTTTATTAAACTAAATAGCATTATGTTATTTATACGATGGCATGTAATTTCTGTCTCAACGTTTGCGCGTTTACAATTGTCCTCCGTATCGCGCACGGCGGAGTTCCGCCCCGATGCGCGCGCACACACACACCCATCAGCGGACATAGACCGCGCGTCGGAGAGTATGTCGCAGCAGGCAAAAATATCCGCGTTTTTTAAACGCTCCCAAGGTGGTGACGATGACAGTTTTCCTACTCCGAATCAAAGTACAGAAAAGAGCCCAAGTGCTGCATGTCTTGCCCCTGACAAGCAGCAAAAGTCTAATACGACAGGTTTTGACCCAGCTTGGCTGTCAGAGGCGAAATACTCCCCCTGGCTGTACAAGACTGATCTTGGTAAGTAAGTAAATACACACAAGCATGAATGAACGAATTGATAAATAAATTGCTTAATTAATAGCTAGCTAGTTAGTTATACAATGGCATTTCCTGCTTTAAACTATCACTATGTTAAGTTGATTTTACTGTTGTTACTATCAGTTATCACTTTTAAAGCCTAACAGTTAATGTATTTACAGGTCAAAACAGACATTCGCAATAGGCTGCAAGGGGACCATCTTGCAGCCTGCATGCGGATCTCAATAAATGGGCCAGAAGTTTCAGACTATCCATACCAAGATGCTCTGAAAAATGTTCTTTCAGAAGCCCAGAAAGATGCACTGCAGTGACAAAAGCTGCACACTTTGTGAATAATTAACATATTAAAATAAATCTGATGTTTAGTGTTTAGTTCAGTGTACAGTTGTTTAGTTATTGTACAGTAATTGTTCAGACATTATAATATATTGGTATACTGCAATTAAAAGAAACATATAAACACTAATAAAAGTTTGTGTGAGTGTTTTGCCGCACCACCCATAACCCCCCCCCCCCCCCCAAGGCCATGATCCTAGGGGAAACACTGTTCATTATTATTAAATTCAGAAGAGGGTTTTAAAGTGGTAGACCTTTGCATTAATCAGTACCCAGGAAGTAGCTCTCAGTTTCAAAAAGGTTGGTGACCCCTGCTCTAGAGGGTTTGTCCTCTCTGAACCTGAAAGATTTAAAAAGAAGAAAGTGTGAGAGGTCCTTTTACAAGTTTTATAAAGTCAGTCTTGTTTCCCGTTAAAGGTTTACTACTGTTGTTGTTGTTGTTGTTATGTGCTTTTTCCTAAACAAGAACACCCCGCAAAATACTGTCACAGTCTACTGTTCCGTGCTTATTTTTGAAGGAAAATGAACAATTATTCTGAAGATTTGATGATCTGATAACTCACTGAAACCCTGAGGACACTCTTTTACACTTCAAAGATTGCTACCTCCAATGACTTCACAGTTGCTGATGCTCCTGGATTCAATCCAGCCTCTTGAAAAACTTTTTTTCTGCTGTCTCTTTGCCAAAATATTCTGCTGCAATGAATCACTCCCTAGAAACAAGGACCACCGGGATCATTTGCCCACTTCACAAATATCTAGGCCATTTGCTTTACACAGCCCTCATTCAAAACAATTGCTCCTGTTACCAGTTCAGCCACCAATACACCTAACATCTATGGGCTTTAAGGAAACAAAGCATGCATGATGAGATCAAAGCTGCGCACTCTCAGAAGCTACAAGCAGAACCCATTTGTTTAAGAGGCTACAAACACAGTCACTGTTGCCTTTTTAGTAATAGTTATATTTGGTTGAATACAATGAAACTCATTAAATATCCATCCACCTCACCACCAACACACTTCCCTATTTTGTAACAATTCATTGTGATTATAGCTTAAATATAGTGAGTTTTGTTCGGTGTATCGGCTTACAAAGTAACCCTGGATGGAACTCACTTTCTCTTGAATTCGTCTCTTTCTCTCCTGACTTTGGCCAGCACGTTATAAAGGGCTCTCAGTTCTGGGGTGATGGTGTCAATCTGCACCCCAACACCATCCGGATGGGTCCAGCTCACCCCAGGTCCCTGCACAGTCCTCACCCGCTCCCCATGACGCAAAATATGCGTAAAACTCCAGATGGTGCCAGGGAGCTTGGGCTCAAGAGAATCGGTCTGAACAGCCGCGTCACGCGAAAAGGAGAACCCGGGGTAGCGAGGCTCTTCAGCGGCTTGACTCAGTTGGCTTTCCAGAAGTTTGTTTCTCCTCTCCAGCTCATGGACCTTAGCCAGGAAGCACCGGAAACGCAGGTTGAGGGTCTTCAGAACATGGATGTTCGATCCCAGGTCGTTACGCAGTGCTCTGGGAACCGCATCACCCTGAAAGCCGTCTCCAAACAGCTGCGAACTCATGCTTTCATAGAAATAATACATAGCATTCACAAATAAGAAGCCATACAGAGTCTGACCCTCACAGCCTGAGTCATGGACTGAGACATCGCTATCTACATATCCGTCCGGGCCGCGTCATGTTTGTTCTCTAGTGGAGAGTGGGGTCCGGGAGCCCGTTCACGCCCGTGTTGCGCCGGTTCGACTCTGAAATAGCAACTGAGGGCGAACGAGAACCTGATCCAGAATCCGACCCCCAAACTCGTGGACGCGCATTAAGTCACGTGATTTCAACGCAGCTGCGATAACGTTTTGGTGTCTAATTTTAAACCGCAGTGATGTATTTTTAGTTTGGTACTTCGTTAAACGCTGTGTTATTTTAATAACAAATATATATTGTATTCTAAAATAGTTAAAGATTGTATTTTGCATTAATAAAAACACTGTATTGACATTTTCACTTTATTATTGAATAATACAATACTACTTATGTTTCTTTACAATAATTAATTTTGCCCCCTTTTAATAATCATTTATGGGGTTAACCTTGGGCTGTTTTGGGACCACATCCCTGCTCAGTTTAGCTTCAACCTTCATGGAACACGCTGATCACCCTAAATAAACTCCTCTTGGCTTGTTTGAATTTATTACATTCTATGGTTTAGAGCTGCTGGCGTTTAGTTAATCAGAGCTGGAACTAAAACAGGGCAGTGGCAGTGGAAGTCAAAAGATTAAATAATATGAAATGTGTCTGGGAATTTGATTTCTATTTGAAACAGTGAAGAAACATGCTGTGGGGTTTCCATTATATGGAAATGGCGCCCTCTTGTGTTCAGCATGGATAGAACAGGAATAGCCACCTGTCGGTACATTCATTCATTTTCCATCCCGCTTTTTTGGGGTCGCGGGGGTCTCTAGTCTGCACACTCCTTCCAGGAAGGTCACCGGCGAGCCTTGAACCGACCTCCATCTAACTACACACTGTGCCACCGTGCTGCCCCTGTCAATACAAAATCCGCAAATTCTCATGATTTGCAAAACTTCACGGATTGGGTCACGGTTTTCCCTCTACTTGGCGGTGTCGTGGTGGGAACGCTTCATAGATAATATTATAAAATATCATAGACACAAAAGAAAATGACAGAGAGAAGAAGAAGTTACAGGGCAACTCACACATGCACACCTAAAGGGTCTGTTTTTGGGATTGTGGGGGAAACCGGAGTACCCGGAGGAAACCCACGCAAGCACCGGGAGGACATACAAACTTCATTCCAGAGCAAACTTCTTACAGTGCTACCCACTGCGTCATTGTACCACCCGTCTCTTTCAATTTGCCACATATCTAATTCCATATGTAGCTTGCCTGCAATATCATTAAATCCTGACGATCTTAAATATCTGGATCTGTCTGTGATTCAGACTCGTGCAGTTTGAAATATGTTCATAACATTGGGTATTACTTACAGCAAATGATAGAGCAACAACCAGGGCGGCAGTAAGTTGGGGCTGGAGTCCCAAAGTTATAGTGAAAGTCACATTATGACCAGGTATGGAGTGACCCATACTAGGAATTTGTGCTCTGCATTTAATCCAGCAGGTACACACACACACAGCAGTGAACAAACACACATTCAGAGCAGTGGAGGAACCTGGTGCTTTTTTCAAGGTCACCACATTTGTGGATATCATAGGTGGGGGAGAGTGAGAAATGATCACACCTAAAAATGACATACACCACCCAAAAATTGGAACTGCATGTGATTGATTTGTTTAGTTGCTGAGGGCTGTTTCGTCATGGAGTGTCATCAGGTTGTCTCCTCCATGAACACAAGAAAGAAGAGGAAGAAGATTGGACACAACAAACACTTTCTCTTTCCCCATTTGAAGTTTAAGGGATTTGAGTGACAAACATTGTTTTTCCTCATTGATGTAGAAGTAGAAGTGGTACACAATCGAAGTAAAAGCGGAGCTTAACACGTTAACT
>SRMA01026626.1:115938-274848 GCA_007224835.1 Danionella cerebrum | reverse complement strand
TTGATTTAATAACCTGCATGCACTTAAAGTGTGCAATTAGCACAAGGAAAAGACAAGTATCGGATCGGGACTCGGTATGGGTCGATACTTAAAATTAAATGACTCGGATCGGATCGGGGGCTCAAAAAACCTGATCGGGACATCCCTAGTTTATACATGTTGGTAATAGAGTATTTCCAGGAATTACTGATGGAGGGGGGGTTGCACAATGGAAGATCACCTGGTCAAACCAAAGTACATTTACATTTATGCATTTGGCAGACGCTTTTATCCGAAGCGACTTACATTTCAAGCAATTAACACAATCCGTAAATTCTTGCTTTCTCTGGGATTTGAACCCACGACCTTTACATTGTTATCAACTGAGCCACAGGGAAGTAAAGTGAAAATCGATATTCATTTTTTTTACCTTCAGTAATACGCAAAATGCAACTTTTCAAATTTACTGTTTAACCACCCATCTCCAACTCTAACCGAATATAAGCTTTTAAGGAGGTGTTGTCTGTGATCAAAAAACTGTCTTGTAAATGCTGTACAAAACGATCAGGCCCTTAATTTTAAATTCTAAATGAAAAATACAACCTAAAAAAAAGAGTTGTCAATCCATTTCCCAATAACATGTTGTGGGATGGTTTATGTGTGCTTCAGTTTAAGCCTGAAAATACTCTCTTTTACCTACTATTTGATGAGGGCAATAAATGACTCATCTGGTAAGTTTTGTTGCAGGAAACATTTGTCATATTGCTCTCCTGCAGTTGCCTGGCAACCTTGGCAAGATGAGAGAGATAAGCATGGCCGGGCAGCCCACACTGCTCTAATAAAGTTGCTGAGATAAAGCTAATTATTGCTGTGGTGAATTGTAAGGACAAAGGCAAAGCCACTATTTAGCAAGAGTGTGAGTATTTCATTGCTCCGTTTTATTTGACTTAGTGTGTGACAACATTTTGAAAGAAAATTTAGACATAAAATGATTTAAGTGAATGGATAAGTCCATCAAGGGACATTACAAAAATCTCATGTGGCTATTACGTGTATTGTATGGAGGTTTTATGATCTTCATCCGTTGTTTCATTTCGGAATCAAAAAGTACCAGTGCTAAAAACAGAATTAAAACCTGTCAAACGTTGGGTTCAATTAGTTTAAGAGAACAAATGAGCGTCCCTTCTGGCACTACTTGAATGAAGTCACACCAGTCTTACTGAATACTTGGCGGGAAGGATCTACTACCTACCATCCGGCAAGAAAACATCCAAACAAAAAAGCTTTTCTTCAAATAGCTCAGTTCAAGCATCAGACTGCTTAATTTAATAGCTTCAGGCTGCCAATTACATTCAAGGGAGCAAGCAGTGCACTGTCAATTTCATCCTGTTGGGTTGAGTATTAATTTCCAATGACTCTTGTTGCTTGGAGACCGGCACAAAGTTGGATTGCTTCAATGTTTATTTATCAGAGTGCTTGCAGCCAGTGGAGGGGAATAATGATTAAGATGGGAATAATACCCACAGTTTACTGCAGTGAACTCAGTCTCGGCTGTGGCATTTCCAGAAAACTCTAAATGATCATTTGGCAGTGTAAAATAAAAGTAATGAAATAGCCAACAATCATTATAACTTATGTAAAATGGAAGGTGAGATTTATTCAGGCAATTTATTTTTATTTATAATTATCTGTATATACTAGGGTATCAGGCCATCATTTCCTTCAGTGTCATGTTCTCATCTGCACTTCCCCCTATATATTTCTTCACTTCTCCTTTCCTATGTGAAAGTACTACGGTTCACACTCTCTAACTCTCCATGATCGCTTCCTGTTTTCTTGGATCTCCTATTCTCCCTTTGTGCTTCCGCTGGGTTCCCCTATCTGCTCCTGTAAACTATTCCTTTTCCTTATATCTCTTTTGCTATTCTCCTCCACTCATATCATCTGTTCTGAAGACGAGTCGGCTCAAGTTCAGGAGAAAATGAAATTGGGTTTGGGTTGGGCTGAATTGTCTGGGGCTGAACCTTTTAAACCAGATTATAGCTTTCCTAAGGTTTTCGCAGTAGCAGGTCTGAACTTAAGGGAGTCGCAGAGGACAGCACCCAAGACTCAACAATGGATGAATCACATGAATCCTAAATATTGTAGAATAAATTATCATAAGTATTTAACAAACTAATTTATACATTCTGATAATGTTGGAAAGATGTCCCCAATAATCATAATACCCGAATTATTTATTTCAGTAGGCGTTCAGCACTGGATTAACTGTATGTGGATTCTTTGACACACATTCTCATTATGAAAGTGTTGTAAAAGGAGGGTGCCAGAATAATAAGCAGTGGGCAGATGATGCCACTGAGAAATTCTGGTATTTTTGTTAAAAGCTAGCTCCTTAAAAAAAACAATATGAATATGTGAAAGTCAAGAAGAATTCGATGAAAAAATAGGATTTAGAATTCTTAAAGTCATGTTGCTCTCGCAAAAATGGCAACAAAAAATGTACACTTGTTTGTTCAATGGATGTTTTGTTAGAGCTATATAAAAGATGCAGGCAAAACGATTATATTGCTATTTTAGAGGGGATTTTAACAGTGTAGCTTACTAGAAAACTGGAAAAAACATTTACCATTTCAAATGCAAATTTTCTATGGCTCTTTCATGCCATATTTATGTTTTACTCCATAGGGAAAGCAAGAACTGATCAAATATGTTCATTTTTTAAACTGCCTATGCATAACTTACTTCAGATATTAGTTAGAAATACAAAACAGATATTAAACAAATATGAATTAACTTATTACAAGCTGGTTGGCAACAAAACTAATAAACTAAGTCTTTTTTTCTCTTTGTATTGTGTTTAAGTAAAATACACTGAAAAAAAATCCCTTACATTTAATTAACAATGCAATTAGTCCTTTTGTATATGTTTATTATGTAGCTCAAACTATTTTATACAAACTACTCCACAGTAGAACGCATCAGTTGCGTATACTTGATTAGCCCCATTGAACTTTCTCAGATTTTTATAGTGAAAACTAGATTAAATGTCACTGAACTTCACTTTTTGTATTGTAGATAGAACACTCCTTAAAAACATAGTGAACTTTCAACTTTCGGGATAAGAAATAATACATTTTTAATGAGTGCTCCATGAATTATGATTAAGTACCATTTTATTTGTGTCTGGACTGAGCATCTCTAGATTCTATTTGCAGAATCTAATTTGTCAAGCTTTTTGGAATTCTAGAGTTGACCCTGCATTTCTGTTACAGGGGTGTGAAATGAAGCTGAGGAGTTCATGCACATGGACGACGGAATTCCACAAGCATTTCCACACACTCAACAGACAGGTTGGAGCATGCTGATATTACATTATTACAAATCTAATCTTTATACATATTTACATTATATAATCACGATTGCACATGACACTAGCTGAGAACACAAATACAAATACTTTCAAAACATCTGTTCATTGTTAGTTATGTCTGGTTTTTAATGATAGGAATATATTAGTTTTTACAGATAAAATGAGTAACACGAAAAAAGTGGCACGAAAGAGCATTTTTAAAACTTTTTAAAATGTAAAAGAACAAAGAACTACTTTAGAACCACAATTACCAATAGAACCACAAAGACCATAACAATTTCTGTACGCCAAGTGATATGAGTACTTCAAAAACCACAAAGAACCAAAAAGAGCATAAGGGGTTCTTTACAGTGAAAAGGCGCTTTATAGCACCTTAAAACCTGCAAAGAACCAGTAAAGAACCACGGAAGAAACTTTTTTAAGAGCGTATGTGCTTTGGGAGTTAATATTGGCTCTTTAGAAACCTCTCTAGTGGCCTTGAACGTTTCCTGTGCCTGTCTTGTTTTCCACTGTGTTGGTCTCTTTAAACTTCTTGAAAATGCTTCTCATTAAACTTTATTAAACGCATGTATCCTTCTCCATCTTTATGAGCGTTACCAATCCTTTCGCCCAAGTCCAAACTAATGCCATGATTATTGTTCACGTTTTGCAAGACACTAATCCTCAGCTTAAAGTACAACTTGAATGACTAATTGTGTTCATTACAAAAAAAATCTGACTTTTACTAGAAGAAAAAATGTAATTATAAAATATTGTCAATTCCCTTGCACCTATTAGAGACGTCAGATTGGAGTGCAGTCTCACAGAAGATAATAATTTTGTCGATATTATTTATCCCGAGATGGTCGAGGACATTTTTACAGCTTTGCACAAGGAAAGTGTTGAGAAGAATGTAACTAAACACTTCATGGAAATACTGCCAGATAGAATCTATGTTCAAGATCAGACATGGGCATCTAAACTGCGAAAGTGCACTGCTCTGGCTCAATGAAAAAGCTGGAAACAACAACAGCATGTCCAACTCCATAAATCAATTGTAACCCTGATGAACTGAGCAGGCGTAATTGCCTCAAAAGTTGGATCGTGCCTCAGCACTTACAAATTGACTGAGTGCATACCTTCATCTGCAAACGTGGACACACTCATTTAAAGGCTAAATAGATTGATTTATGATGACTTAGTCAAATGTTGTCTCCAAAGACTGTAAATATCTGGCCGAACCAAGGGTTGAGAATTTGCTTTGTTCAGCAATGATCTTTCAGAACAACATTGGAGCACCACTCAGAGGGTAAAAAAGCAAAATGTGCCACTGTTAAATGAATTCGGTCCAAGAGCTGCCAATGGCTTTGCATATTTGTAAAAATCAATACACTTGGATGGCAATATAGATGAAAATATTGATGGACATGTCACATAATGTAAAAGGCAGAGTGTGGCATCCTCTCTTTAACATGAGGGTTTGATCTCAAATGAGAAGGTCAACATTCTGAATCGCTTGAGAGTAAATAAACCAAAGGAACATTTACCAACAGTGTTTTTCAGAGATTAGTGAATTTTTTTTAACCTTGTTTATCACTTGAAGTCTTGAAATCTTCTGCCTTCTGATAATCTCTATACTCCACTGAAAGAATGGTTGTACAGATGCTGTGTTTCTGCACTTTTTCGCTCAGTGGCTCAGTGGTTTGGTCAGTATTTAGTGTTTGTTTTGCTTATCGCAGAAGCACTCGGATATGTATGACGTCATCAGAAATGCTCTGCTACCAAATTAGAGAGATTACGGTCTGCATTTATGTAGCACAAATGCACAATTTTTGGGCGGTGCACGTCATAGGGGTCTGAATCTATGGAAGGGTATTCTACACAGCGGATTCCACCCTGAATGTTGCCCATCACAGAGGGTCACTGAGTGGGCGGAGCTATCAAAATACCAGCATGTATTGTTTGTTTTGGTATTCCCAACATTGGCTTCAGCGATCACGTGCCCTGGCTTTAAGTCATGATAGGTTTGACTTTCTTTCCCCCCAAAAAAATTCCCTCGCTCTGAAAGTTTTTGGATGCAGGTAGCTATAAAGAATATTCAGTGTCATTTTTTTCTGTGTGTTAAAGAGTTTCGGGAGGAGTTGTCAGGGCGTGTTACTTTATCAACATTTAAGCTTGTTTCCAGTACCCTATATATACACCCAACAATCAGAGAACCAATGACGTTGTGACCCCTTCTCTCCAGGGGGATATCAGTTCTGGATCGCCATTCTTTCTTGGACTTGGATGCCTAATACTTTATATGTTCACCATATATACTAAATGCTCTATATACCCACCAAACATGCTCACAATATTAGGCAAAACCACGTCTTGTGAATATATGCAAATCTGACTATTCAAAAGACTCTCTGAAATCAAGTAACTGAAAAGATTAATTAATTTCCAAATTATGACAATTACATTTTGTACAGTGATACGTACCGTTTTTAAAAATGTAGCTGTTCTTAAACGAAGAGAGTTTATTTATAAAAGTAATAAAACCAAAGGCCATTCAATTTTGAAGGTTTTCCCCCTTAATTAACCAAACAGAATAATTTTTACTGCAATTTTGATTTCTGTAATAAGGAAAATAAGTTCATACAAGTTTAGCCACTTTTTTATTACCTTTAAATTTTAAACTGTATCATTTCTTTTTAGAGTTGACAATTCTTACCGATATGATTCCTAAGACAATATTCAAATATATATAACCTATTTGCATTGAACCTAACTTTTTCAGACCATGTTAGTTTTAATGCTATGAGCTATTAAAAAAAAACTTCACATGACTGTTTTTTCGTCTAATCATCAGGAACCGAATGCTTGTGCTGGACGTGCATGACTGCGCACATGCACAAAGACAAGTAAACAACACACACGGAAACTGAATGATAAGATAAGAACCCACGGGTGTTACATGTGCTGCTGTTGTGCTTTCTGTTTTCAGTTATTCAACTTGCTGCCCTCACATGACTCTGTTCAAGTCTTGAGTTCCGAAACATAATAGAAATTAACAGCAATGCAAAAGTAAACATCCAGCGGTACACACAAAATAAAGGCCCAAGTCTTTAGAACTGATCTTTTTTTTGTTCTTTTTTTCCTAAAGATAAATTTACAACAGCTGCTTCCCAAAAAAACTCTTCCCTAGAAACAAATATCCACTGTTCTCTGTACGGTCCTGATACTTTAATGTATGAAAATGAGTTCAAGTAATGTATTGAAAAAACTCTTGCAGTTCCTAATAAATAAAATTATCTCAAAAACAGTTGTGTTGGCAATGTCGCAAAAACAAAATGCTATATTTGTTTCTAGTCAAAAAAAAAACAGATTTATTTATCTCTAGTCTAAAAAAGTTGCTATTTTTGCCGCTTTTTGCAAAACATGTAAGGTTTGTCATTAACCAGAAAAAAGTGGCTGTAGTCGAAAAAAGTTGCTAAATTTGTCGCTGGTCAAAAAATGTGTTAAACTTGTTGGTAAAGTTGTAAAGTTGATATATTTGGGTCCAGACGAAAAAAGTAGCTATACATGTCCCCAATCAAAAGTTGCTATATTTCTCGCTAGTCAAAAAAAAAAACTTGGAAAATTGGAAACAAATGGCTATATTGGTCGCTGGTTTAAAAAAAATGCCACTTAATGGAAAAAAAATTGACTGGTTTATGGATAGGTCAAAGAAATGTTCACTTCTTGGAAATAAGCTCACTATCTTAACTTTTCCCTGTCGGTTTGTTTGGAAATAGTTTGTTGAATAAATTGTTGTTTTGTCCGACATATTTACATTTTAAAAGGTTCAATTCAAACTCTTCTATAGTCAGACCAAGGGAACAGCTAAACAAATATTGTTTTCTCTTTCCAGAAAAAAAGAGGAGTGCATCTTTAAAAATGCACAGATCACGGGTGATTTTTTACACACACTATTTAAACATTAAATCGATTACTATGAACCAAACAGCAAAGCCATCAGGTCTTTTAACACCATGTTGTGTTTGCCTTGAGAACAAAGTCTCCTGAATCAATGAGTGTCTTCTTGTAACACAATTCAATGCAATGGGTTTGGAACATGAGGCTCAGGGAGTGTAAAGCTCATTAGTTAGTTTCCCTACTGAGGCTGATTCAGGCATGACTTTGGGATTAAACGGCTTTCGGAATGCTATTGTCTAAGAAGACTCTGAAACTGAAGCAGCGTTAGGCACTTTCTGCGCACAAACACGAGTGTTTCAGGGTAAAACATTAAAAGTGTGCTTGGTAAAGGATTTCTTTAAGATTTTCAGGGTTTCTGTTCAAAAGAAAGGTAATTTGTTTAGCCCCTTAATGTTAAAATAAGAGACCCTTTTAAGCACAAAGCATTATTTTTATAGTTAATTAATAATTTAATAGTTTGATGCAAATGTGAAACACTACCACACTGAACTTAAAATTCAAAGCACTCTGCTAGAAAATGTGAGTTTAGTAAAATTCAGTTTTTATTGTAGCAAATAGTTTTGTAGCCAAATTATTTTGTTGAAACCGCTGCTTGAAGTCAACTGTACTTTTCTGCGTAAGTGCCTTGTCCATTTTCATGTTACTTGGCACAACCACAAAGAACTTACGTTTATTTTCATGTTCATTCATTTACTTTTTTCTTTTATTGCATTAATTGTTTCTGTGTTTTGGGGGAACACTTTCTTTTTAACTGAGGAGAACTCCTTTCAAAACATAGAACAGTGAATAACAGAAGTGGAATTATGGGTGTGTCTTAAGAGAATAGAAATTTGCATTGAGGACTGAACTCTCACTTAAATAATAATGGTAATGCTCTCCCAACACATACTGTGTCTATTTTTGTTAATTAGGCAGAGATGACCACTCTATTGAACGATGCTTGTTCAAATAGCCATTTAAAGCAACTAGGCCGCTTTTCTGCTAGCTCTATTTGAATGGAATGAACAGTTTGTATTCACAGTATTGTGTGTTTGAACTGAAATGATGCCATTTTTAAACGCTTGTTAAAATACTTTAAAAAAAATAAACAATAGTTAAAATGTATTGATTAAGCTTGATTTCAAGAGGCTTCTGACTATTTTCCAACCACCTTTTACCTTTGTAACTGATGCAATTCGTTGTGCAACAACTCTGCATAACTGAAGTATACCAAACACGCACGCACTATTTAGATGCAACTGCTTTCACTAATTAATTAATCCGATTATTAATAGTATGAACGCTCATGCTGCCTTTTACAACGTTTGAAACGTGATTCCGTGTTTTTCTCACTCGTAGACCAGGAATAGCTGCAATGAGGTAATGTGTGCACTGTGCACGGTGCCGTTGCTCCATGCGGCCTAGGGAGGGAGGTTGGATGAGCGCAACAGCTCCACGTTTTGCACGAGCGCGGATCCAGACTGCTGTGTGGCAAGCCGATTCAGCAATGACCGTTAAACTAAACACTGAACCAAAGCAATTGTTTATATTGAATACTTTTTCTATGTTTCTATGGGTTTTTAAGGACAAAAAGAGTAAACCATGGTATACGTTTGACATATCTTTAAGTCAAACTTTGTTTTAAAGATTAATCTAAAAAAAAAAAATCGGTCTTTATGCAAATTTTCGCAACTTTTTGGTCAGGCACTAGTGACCTTTTTTTTTTACTGAGAAGTTGGCAAAAAAAATGCAAAAAAAGAAGCTGGATTGTACTTAAAAAAAAAGATTGCATTTCACAAATGAAGAAAGATTGGCATGACCAAAAGACAAAGGGAATCAATGAACTTCCATTTGAAGACTAAATAAATCAATCTTATTGCGTGCATGAGTGCATACGAATCTGGGAATATTTGGTTGGGGTAACACGTGCATAGATTGTAATGGAAAAGTGCTCAATAACTTGCAAGTGTAGGAAACATAAACTAATAAACAACTTGACTTATTCTTATAAAGATAAAAACATAGCAAAAACATATGGTGAATTGGAAAAATGCTGGTTTTCAGTGTGGATTTTATCAATACTTTAAATATCATACCTTAAACTTGCAATAGTACATAGTACACTAATCTTAGAAATAAAATGTATTTGTGAAGCCATGCCTTTTTATACATTTAAAGTCCCAAGGACAGAAATGGCACCCATTCTGTGTAATGGCGCACACTAAATAAGTTGGGTATTTTTTTAAACGTTAAACAAATCCAAAATTGACACATTTCAGTCTTACGAACATGTGACTCTGAAAACGGGTTTGGTCACATGTTGAAACGGCTTGCCATAGGCTACTGTAGTCAAAGACAAGCCCCGCCCCCAGCTGGCTTGCTTGTATATGAGTGCTGCCCGAGGAGCATGCAGCAGCTTTTTTCGTCATGTTTTTGATGCGGAGCTAAGCACCGAATGCCGTCGCTGTTTGGAGAGCACACGCTTTTTATTGACTTGGATTAGTAGGGATTGCAAACTCTCTCATCTCTGGGATTGTCCTTCACTTTTTTGCGCTTGCTGACTGCGGCGCAACGCACTCGGCGGCTCCGAGCGGAGAGGTAAAGGCTACAAAGTTTATCCTCCTCGTGAATGTTAACGACAGTGAAGTGCATGCCAATGTAATTCCGCTATTACACTGATTTTCTGCTGTTAACTCTTTTTTGCAGGGGAATGGTAGACCGCATGATGGCAATGAACCATGGCCGTTTCCCAGATGCTGTGAACGGGCATCAGCACCCCGCGCGCAGGATGGGAATGGGACAGTTTTCCAACGCGCTTCCGCAGCAGCAGCAGCAGCAGCATTACAACGTTATAATGGGAGACCACATGCATTACGCGGGAGGGAATGTAAACGTGAGCAACGGGATCCGGCATTCCATGGCCTCTGGGAATAATCTGAACGGAGGGATCCCTAATGGCAACTTGCCTGCCCGCTTTAACTCGCAGTTTGTCGGACAGGGGCCGCAGCTCGCAGCCAGCATGCAGCTGCAGAAGCTCAACACGCCTTACTACAGCCACCACACGCACCCTTCCCATCATCACCATTACATGCACGAACTGCACCCCGGCAGCCAGCAGCTGAACGGGACAGGACAGCAGTTCCGAGACTCGATCGCTAAGCAGAACACGTCTGGAGTGCCTCTGCCCGGCCAACACATGCCTGCAGCAATACTGCCCCCCAACGTCATCGACACTGATTTCATTGACGAGGAGGTCCTGATGTCACTGGTCATAGAAATGGGCCTGGATCGAATAAAGGAGCTTCCCGAGCTCTGGTTGGGACAGAATGAGTTTGATTTCATGACAGACTTTGTTTGTAAGCAGCACCCCGGCCGAGTGAGCTGTTAGTTGTTGCTTTTTCTTGTTGTGTTGGCGTTCTTTGGCATTGCTTTTCCACTGGACTGATATCACCAGGAGTTTACCAAGTGTGTTTGGTTAAAAAGCAAAACTAGTTTTGTTATGTTCAATGGTCTGTTTTGGAACGACTACGATGTTGGTACTTTTTTTTTACTGAAATTAAGATATTGGAAGGCTGCGTTCGCACTTGCAGTTTGGTTCACTCCGAATTTCTAAGCCATTGGCATGTTTCCATCCACCTGTTTTTATGCACATTTTGGAAAAAATCGCATAAAAAACCTGGATGGAAACACCAAGATGCACATCACGCTTTCAAATATTTTTTTGCCCAAAATTGAGGAAAAAATGCACCTAAACTATGACGGAAATGCATTTAGCAAATAAATCCCAGCATACAGGGCAATGTGTTTTTCTGTCTAAACTTGGAGTGAGGTGGGGATTTCATTGCTCAACGTCTGAAATGTTGTTTTGGTCATTCTATAATTCCTAAAGTCTGTCATTAAAGTGGTTCTGGATTATCACCTCCCACAACTGCTGCGTTCCCCTAAGAGCAGTCTCCGCCAACTAAAGCATATTGTGTTTCGTCTGTGTTTTCTAAGATGCAAGTAAGTTACTATAGACAAACATTTTTTGGATATTTGGTGGCAGTTTATCAGGAAGTGACTGTAATGGTGCTTTATTTGCAAATATTTTATGCGAAATACCAGTTTAATTTGCATCTTTGGATGGAAACACGGCAAATGATACATTCGCTCATAGTTGGGCGTCATTTCGCACTGAGATTTTATATTGCAAACTTAAGATATGTTCACAGATTGGAGAGACAGCATCAACCAAGTGAAGCCAAATCATCGTGATCGCCCCCATGAGGCTGGCTTCAGAATGATTTCCGCCCAATGCAAGTCTAACTAGCCGAACTTTAACAGATCTTTTTCACAGTCATTGGTTTTAACACAGATCGACACGACAACACCGGTGCCACTCCCTGCACCAGCGACAATAACCCTAAATACTATAAATTAAAAACACAAATTAAATGGGGATTGTTACATTATTATTAATACGAGTAATGTAATAATATTGACAGGAGGACACTAAAAGGCGTCCCCCGATGACACGGCGCACCGGCTTTGCTAGCGCAGATGTCATACGCGACCAAAACAAGTTTCGCAGGGGAGCGACATTGTGATTTCTTTTTAAAATTATTAATAAGTTGCGTTTACTCATGTTTGTAAACACTGCTCATTCCATCATATGACTTGTGACATCACATCCTGTTTTGCGTTCTATTAGATATATGTGTTGGTCTGTGCCATTTGCAAGTTTAAGCTATTTTGGCCTTTTATTTGACCCACAGTACGTGAAAAGATTTTTAAAAATTGACCCGAACTTGGCAAGTGTGAAGACACCCTGAATATCAAGACAAATAGCCAGGATTTGATGTTTTTTGGATTTTGGTTGCAGATGTTTCTCACCCCTTTGTAAACCGTGATCATCCTGAATCAGTAACTTCCTGGTTTGTTAAAACCATGGCATTATGGATTGATTTACAATTTGAAAATCTATTTGTGTTTAATTTTTACGTTTGTGAAATATGCCAGTCAGTAACACATGGTCGTAAATTACATGTCAAGGTATTGTTCAGAAAATGTCGAGCTCCAAAATCAAAACAAGCCATTGGAGGAAATCATCCAAAAGCAAACATTTGTCAAATATTGATGGAACACTGTTAAAGATACAATATGTAATTTCGGTACAAACAGAGCGCATTGTTTGCATAGAGCCAAAACTAGCGCTACATCACATGACCAGAAATGGCTAGATGCTACCTATAGAAAACTTGATGCTAGCTAGCCCAACTTTATTATTGGATTTCATTCTACATACTGTATCTTTAAACACACAGACATGGTTTTTGCATGAGGTGAGGAAATAATATCCATGCAATGCTAATGTAGCAGATAAACATCATCAGACACTTTCAAACCTGAGACCTCCGATCATATCCGATGTCAGAGAAAGCATATTCAAACTAATGTTGTTGGTTATGTGACATGATTGTAGATAATATTGTGTACCTGTCTCAATCAGCAATGTACTATAAAATTCTCGTGGCCATAGATTCCTTTGCTGCTTGGGGTTTCACAAAATTGGGCAGCTCCTTCAAGCTGTTCTCCACCCTTCCTTCACAGATCCATGTTGCCTCCATGATGCTTGTGTGTGTGTGTGTGTGTGTGCGTGTGTGTATATATCAGAGCCTACAACATCTAGAAAAGTGACGCGAATGTGAGCAAGAGCTGGTACAAATGTCTAAGTATTGTGTCTTGGCAAGAGATACCAGTGTCTGGAATGTTCTAGAGGAGAGAGGAATGTGGAAATATCCCAACACAAGAGTTTCATCGGCATCTGTTTTCAAATAAACAGACCACTGTGCTTATTATAGTATGCGGTACATGGCAATACTACTGTGTTGAGGCTTTCTAGGAAAGGTTTACAGTATTTTTGTATATTTTTAGAAAAAACAAATGTTAATTTATTATATTTTAATTTGCAAACATGAATAAAGCGGGGGAGGCTCACCACTGAAGTCACTGTCCTGTTCTTTTGAGTTTATGTTGAATATCGCATCAATTTTTTAGTATCGATAATTTGTACACAATGAATATGGCTTTGTTCGACAAGTTTAAAGTGTTTTAATATAACATTTTGACTGTTTACTAAGGTATATCGCCATTTTTACATGAACAAGAACAGTTTTGAAAAAATTGCCACCTTTACTAAACATTTCATACTGTATTTGACAGTTTGGGTGGTTAGATATGGCATTTATCTGATCTTCAAAAGAGCTCTCGATCTTCGCTTTCTGATTGGTCGAGATTTGGATATTGATATGCGCTCTGCTTCGTCTGCCTAAAGAGAGAGAGCGAGTGAAACTCAGAAAACTTTAGAACATGGTGGAAAGGTATTAAATTAATAGTTATTTGCAGCAGTTAACTCAAACTATAGCATTGATAAATGGACAGATAATCCAAATTTTTTTTCTGATTTTGAGAAAGTTGCAGATGTCCCTGATTTGGACAAAAGGTAAGATGAGAGATTAAACAACTTTTTTAATATTTTGTATTATTGGTTTATTTTATTTTATTCAATTAAAAATGAAAGAAAACAGAACAAATGTAATTTTTTTTCAACATTTGATTCTGTGCTCAAAGAAAAAGATGCGTCACTTTTTGTTTCTAATTTATAGTTCTTCACATGACCAGAATCTGGAAGCTTTTTAAGGTCTACGTCTGTGTTTGAGAGCGGAAATGAGAAAAACTGAAGCAATGGGAACAAACTGAACAAACGAAAAAGTATAAGATTTGTTCTCCACCACCAACACTGAAGCAGATGCCAATAAAATATATTTAAGTGAACAAAACTTTCTGAAACTTCAATTCTGCCTCTATATACCATCAGTTAGGTCAGGGAGCGGTCAGTTGTGAGTCACTTTATAGACTAGCCCCAGTGAACCAAGTCAGACCTACACAACTTAGAGTGGTATAAAATATATTTTATAAAATATTTTTATTTATTGATTGTCTAATTAATTTCTGAGATAGAAGAGGAAGTTACATCACAAACAGACACGTACAAGCCTTAATAAAGTTGCTGACAGATATTTGGTCTCTTTCCTCAAAGAGCTCTTCTTCCCTCTCCCCCCTGCTCCCTTTGTCTCTTTCCTCAATTCAGCATTGTATTTAGCTTTTAGCATCTTCAGTGTTTAAGCTAAATAAAACCCAATTTCTGTTAAATATTCTTAAATCTTGCTTCCAGAGTTTTCTGAAATGGGTTTCAAATTTAAATTCAATAACAGACTTAAGCCCAATTTATCCTTCTGCATCCAAACTACATGCAGCCTATGCCACAGCCCCTGCAAAGATCTAGTCCCCTGGACTGTAGTTTGACTTAAAATTTTAAACTTGTGTAGCAAAGACTATGCTGTAGATGCAGACCATCAGATGGTGCTAGTTTTTCAGATCTACAACAGGAGCCAAGTTGACCCTGTGTCATAGTCTGGAAACAATCCCCACAAAACCTGCTGAAGAAACCTATGGAGTGTCCGAGCAACAAATGGAAGGGACGTTTGGCTCAAAAGAGGACCTGCCTATGACATTACTGCATGTCTCACACTTTGAATGATGCAAGGTCCTCTGTCACAATCTTGGTCTTGTATCTAGATCAGAAGTGACAGTGTGATCACAAATCTGTTGGGGATGGAGGAGGCAAAGGAGGCTTCCGTGGAATAACAAATCCTTCCCAGTGTGAAAGCACCCTTAAGGTACTCGAGCCGATCTCAAATATATCTGGGTTTTCCAACTGAGGAGTTCTGGGAAAGTCTATTAGAGCGGACTGGAGAGGGTAGCACTGGACCAGTTCTATTCCCTCTCCAAAATGCTTGAGGGTTCATCATGAGCTGCTAAACCAGTGTAAGCTATGAGTTACAGGAATGTCATCATTAAGAGAAAAGCACCTGGAAGTAACAGTTCCAATTCTAAATTTGAAATAGAACTCCGGGAGAAGTGGAGTACAAATGAGGACTCGTCTCGCATTCCTTCATTCTTTAGTTCTGCACGCAATTATGAATCCTTTACAACAAGTTAATCTGTTAATCTGAAATGAATTTCAAACAAAGCTTATATCAATAATAAAGACTAATAAAAAAGGGAAATGTCAAAAGGGCTCCCCTGTGAATTTTACAGAGAATACGCATGCACACGCCAGCTCTTCCTCAAGGTCTGCCGTCCTTCAGATTTTTGGCAGAGTTTCAAGTTCTGACACTTCTTTTCTTGGAATTGAATGAAAAAATGGAGAGTGAATTATGGAAGTATTTAAAACTATTTACGATGAGAGAAATCACATTTAAAAAGCAGTGCGGAGATAACTCAAGGATGGTAGTTAAGGAAACACATGGGATGGAAGATGAATGCCCATTGCTTCACTGATCATCAGCCTTCAATGACATTTCACTGTTTCTCATTAGTTCACCATTTTAAATGGATGGTTACCATATAAAAAATGTATTAGAGCGTTAAAAAACTCATTTTGCATCTCCCCTGGAGGTAATTATTCCCCCGGTCTTCAAATACGACAATAGCATAGCTTAGCATAGATCATTGAATCGGATTAGACCAGTAGCATTTTAGATTTTTTTCATAATTTTGAAATATCTAACTCTAAAATAAATTACACAGAGTTGTAAGACAAACTAAAAATTAAATGTTTATATTCTCGGCTAAAAAAGTTAGGAATTCCATTCTGGGGATGAGGCGTTTTGTTTGCAGATGGGGTTCTGATCAACTCTGACTTGATTTACATTGTACCAGTGATGCATCATAACATTATCAGTTTTATAACATTATATCACTCAAAAAGGTTTAATTTCAATCAGAAGTTAGTGATGTTAACCATCATTAATAATTAATGTGCTACTGGTCTAAGTGCATTCAATGATTATGCTAAGCTATGCTAACAGTGTTATCGCCATGTCTGGAGAATGACAATGGATTTCAAAATGGTAAAACACATGGTAACTCTTTGATCATTTAAAATGCTACTGGTCTAATTGCATTCAGTGATCTATGCTAAGCTATGCTAACAGTGCTAAATAACAGCCAAGGTGTTTCTTCGTGGAGAAAGACGATGGCAAATGCTACTAGCAGGTGTTAACATACTTGCTAATAACCAATCATTCTTTATTGCAACCTTCAACTATCGCAAAATGATCATTACTGCCGCTTAGCTCCTTGTTTTCCATAAATCAAGCCACCAAGTCGTACGTAGAACACTGTAAAATGTGAACAGTAGCATTGTATAATAACTGAGATTCCTTCTCAGGGCATCAGTGGAGGTTCTGTCCTGTTGCTCAGGAGTTTAGTCTAACAACATCATGATTTCACAGCTTAATGCACTGCAGAAGCTGACAGCGCACTGCATGAAAGAACACCGAACACTTGCACAGAGTTTATCAACCTACCCATTAACATCCCACAGCTATGAGTCAGTCTGTGATCATGCCATTCAAGAGACTAAAGAGCTATTTTCATTTATTAAGGCTTCATTGGCCACAGCGCTGTTGATGTCTTACTTTGAAATGTGTAATTGTTCCTTTTAGAAGATAAGTACGTGTGAAAAAGAGGAATTCATTTTCTCAATTGGGTTTTCTTTGCAGAGCCCTTGAAATGACGCACGCGAAAACTGCCAAATTTTCTTTAATACAATGGCAATCTTTTTCAGATTTGCATTGTATTCTTCTTTAGTTTTAGTCTTTTTTTTTCTTTTTTTGGTTGCAAATAAATGGAAAGGAAAGCTGGCTTAGCTTCTGTAATTCAAATGCTTGTCTGGATTGAGTTCAGAAGTCGCATTTAACACAAGCCACAGCTAAAAAAAGCAGCGCACATACTTCACATATCTTTTAAAGATGATCACATGGCTACAAGTATTTTGCTTTACTGCAACAATGCTTTAATGTTGGAAATATGACAATAAAGTTCCATTTCTACAAATCATTTATACCTCCGTTTTGTGCATTCACATGAAGGGGTGTCCCAATTCTTTTCAAACTAATGAGAAGCGGTGTGTAGCCCTGACCACTGCATCCAAAGAGAACCACAAACGTTATTACTTTAGTCATTTACAAAAGTTTTTTAATTATGAAAACCGGTCACTATGCAGTCTTACAGGAATGTTGTGCCACTATTAGCCTAATAACATTAAAAATACGCTCACAGGCCACTTTATTAGGTACACCTATCCAACTAATTAGCCGATCACATGGCAGCAACTCAATACATTTAAGCATGCCTACACGCTCAAGACAATCGGTGCAGTTTAAACCGAGCATCAGAATGGGCAAAAAAGGTGACTTTAAACGTGGCATGGTTGCTGGGGCCACACAGGCTGGTCTAAGTATTTTAGAAACTGGTGACGTACTGGGATTTTCGTGCACAACCATCTCCAGAGTGGTCAGAAAAAGAGAGAAAGTTATGTGACTGTATTTTCAGATCCTTCAGAATCATTTGAGCGATTTTACGGTTTCATTTAGGGGAATAGGAAGGTGTAGAGTAAGGGCTAAGGGGTAGGAGAGATCATTTGGATGATTACATTCCATAAACAGTTGATTCGGTTGTTAATAAAAATCAGATTTACACAAATTGAGTATATCGTGTAAATCTGGTTCAGAACTTGTTTAAAGCAGCTGGAACACTCCACTTTTGTGACAAAAAGACACTATTTCTGGAAACTATTTAACCATTCTCTATATCCAGGGATGTGCACTTAGCTTAGCATTAACCATTAAATCTGATTAGACCGGTAGCATTTCCGAAAGTTCCATTCAGATTTGGAATCGTTTGAATGCGTATAGCAAACTCAACACTTCTTAAATTGCCTTCCCTCTAAAAAAAAAAAATGTTCCCTTACAGACAGTTCTGAGCTCCCTGTGCTTTCCAGGCTCTGTCACTGTGAATCCACACACCTCCTCCAGGCAGCATCACTAACAGATTCTGTAGGCTACAAACAAGCCAGTGACACACACTGTCAGGAGAGCTGCTGGAGTGTGTCTTCTTGAGTGCGAGAGGAGAAACCCTCTGTTAGCTTCTGCTCTGTGCATATGTGACACATCTTCCCATCTAATACTGCTGCATCCCTCTCCATTGAACAAAACTCAAGCCGGTATGAGATATTCTCAGTGTTGCAGCAAATCCATTATAAGATACAGTTATAATCCGTTTTTTTTGGTAACTAGGTTTTGCTTGAATTAGCAAGTGAAGTTACTGGTTTGTACAAGATTTGTGTCTGGTAAAACTGGTAAAAGATTCTCCCTAAAAACACTCGTTCTGGACATCCTGCCGAGAAGAAGTGAAACCATACGATACATATGTCGATATTATGTCTACGATGCATTGTACTAAACTTTTTTTAACCAACTATTGAAACTCTTTACATAGCAAGCCATCATTGGAAAAAAGTTTTGCGACCACAAAGTTAAGAAGGCTCGGTTTAGTTTAAAGCCTTTGATACCTTCCGTCCACTAGGGGCAGTGTTAATGTTCGTATTAAGTCGTCTTTTTTACTACAGAGCTAATTTTATAATCTTTTTCGTCTAAAATGTAAGTAAGGCATAATTGTCTCCTAGTAAACACAGAAAACAAGACTAGGTAAAGAAGTTTCAGAAGTGACTAGAATCACAATCACAGCTTCAGCTCCTAGACGATATCTGCCTGTAGCTCCATGATACGTATTGTGACAATTTTGTATTGTGATCTATTGTTACACCCCTATCTACCACCATTTCTAAAAGAGGATTAGCTCCTCAGCTGTCTTCCTGAAAAGCCTGAGAAGATGATCCTGACGGGTGAGGGCTCATTTAGATGTTTCCATTGGTGTTCCAGAGGAGGTTATTTTGAGGGACTCGTGTTGTCAGCTGTTGTCTCGAGAATAGTGCTGGACCCTCCTCGCTTCTCTTTCACTCTGTTAAAACTCTGGACTGGTTTGGTCATTGTTGTTCTCTTTTGAAACCTAAGGAGACACGTGTTTGGTGAGTCTTGTGCTTTTTTAATTAAGATTTTAAGTGTTTTTTTTTGTTTAAAGTGAGTGGAATATTTCTATTGTGTCTGATAAATATTTAACTCAACTGAATTAGGTTGAAAGTGCGTATTGTGCTAATAATAGTTCATGCGTTTTCAACAAAATATAGATATAATGATTCTAAAGCAACGATCTGGTGAAACTTTCAAGCAAATTTATAATGTTCTTTACTTTCTAAGAATCATGAATACTATGAGCTCTACGCAGAACAGTCCCTGTTTTTCCGATTTGCGTAAAACGATCAGAATTGACATCAGAAGCTACGTGGATGGAATAAGAAAAAGCTTGTCCATATTTAGAGAGTCCCAAAATAGCCCGTGGCTTCACAACAGGTGGTGTGCTGCGGAAGGAGGGGGGTGAAGAGAGGGGGTGTGCTGGATACAAGCACACGAGGTGGAAAAGGGGCTATAATTTGAGCCTGATAAGCAACAGAGCTGGGACATAAACAACCTCTGGAACGCGTGAGTTCATTGGGCATGAAATCAGCCGGGTAGAGCTGAAGGGCTTCAGGCCTGGTGCTATCTGTGACACATCAGATTTAGAGGATCAGCCATTCTCTGCCACTGTGATTTGTGCTATTTTCTCTGCACTCATGAGTCACTGGGGCTCTGCGCTTCTCTTCACATGTCCACTTTACTATGGCAATGGCTAGCTCACAAAAAAGACTTGAAAATTGACAAAGGTAACAAGTAGCTTCTACAACAATCTGAAATTTAATAAAAAAAAAAAAAAACAAAAAAAAACAATACAATTCTGAGTAGTATTTCCTGTCATTATATGTTTTATATAGAACCCCCCCCCCCCCCAAAAAAACCCCTAAAAAAACAAGTTCAAAGTCAAAATTACACATTGTTCCATTGGGCTTTGTGCCAGAAACACAAGCCAAATCACAGGTTTTGTACTTCCAAGAGTTATCACTTCTTTTCACCACTGGGTTTGTGGTCTGTAAAATGAAATTGTAAATTTTTTCATATTTTAATTTAAATTACCTTGCAAAGTATGTGCTATAACTCTTGTAATGTTCATTTAAAACAAAAAATATCAAAGCTAATAACCTATTTGAAACCTACAAAGCGCATTTACGAACAGTGAATGTAAGCACATTCAGAACAATCAATTAAATTATACCTTTGTTATAATTTAACTTTAATAGTCTGCATGTTACAAATAGCAGTTTGATAAAATTCTTTAATGAATTGAAATCAATGCGCTCAATTTTGCTGCCAGCAGGTGGAGCAGGTACAATACGGCTCATTTGTATGGTCTGATTAGGTTTTTAAGGTGCATTTGAAATTTACATATATGCATTAAGTTGTTTTTATCCAAACCATTTACAAACAATAAAGGGGCAGTTAGAATGGGTAGATAAAATCTGAAGCTATGGTCTTCTGCAAAATGTTGCAAGTGGAATCTACTTGAAATGTTCAACCAAAGCTTTTGCAAAAATATCGATTAATTAAATATATAAAAAAAAACATCTATTTTGGTATAACAGAGATATTTTTATGCAAGCAATTGCAAGAGTATCAAAGATCTATTGATTTCACATATAATTAAAGTCGATTCTTGCTTTTATTGAACAATTTACCACTTTTAGAACGCAACTAATTAATTTAATTTCAAAACTGTTCGTTATGACACATTGACTCAAGAAGATTCATCAAGAAACATTGATACCTGTCTTTCGATTGAACACTTTCTGATGATATTGGGATCAAAAATCTTCAATTCACTAGTTATTTCCAAAGTAATGCAACAACAAATATAGTTTTACGAAACCCATTTCTATTATTCATAATACAGCCACATACCTAAGGCAAATACATAAATCAAATGGCATTTCATTTCCTCAAATCTGAGTTCACATTTCTTGCAAACAACCTCATGCATTTCAAACATAAAATTCCCTCTATTTATGCAAACACTACAGACTTGCCAAAAGCTATCCATCTTCCATTCAGTGGATGATTTCAGGGCAGCATATCAAACCTCTCTACAAGTAATGCATAATCACTTCTCATTAACTTCAACAGTCTCGTTTCAGCTTCAAGCCAAGAGTCTAATCAAGGAATTGGCTGTTCTACCTCTGCTAATCAATGTGATTTCTTATGAGCCACTTTTATGGTAAATTTATCATGATTTTCCAGCAGATGATGGAGGGCAGTGACCAGACCGAAAACACCAATGAGCAAATCAATGGCAGCGAGGAGGAGCATGTGGACCCTATGGAGGACTTTAGCAGGCAGCTAGAAGATATAATCAACACTTATGGATCAGCATCAAGCCTCATGCAAGAGCAGATCTCGGTCCTGGAGACTGAGGAGAGGAAGGAAGAGGCAGAAAGAGCTGAGGAAGAAATCGGCCCCAAAGATGCTGCAAGTCCTGAGAAAAAACTCCTGAAGGGCCTGGGTGAGCATTTTGTACTTACTATGAACTTGGGCAATGAATTGCGATTGAATTATTGTTTGATCATTACCATTTGGAGTTCAAGAAAGGAAACAACATGCTTTAATTGGGCCAAAACCTTTGAAATCAGTTCTTTCAAAACATAAGAACGCATCATGATAACACATTATGGTTATTTCTTTGAGTTCAAATTGAAAATGCAGATAAATCAAAGTTAAATGATCTGAACAAGTTGATTTTTAAAATTAGATTGAAAAAAAAGTACATTTAGAAGTACTTTATGTTTGGCATGACCAACCTGTTTTTTCAGATACTCCAACCTCAAACACAATACTTGTAAGGAAAGGAAGGACAGTAGAAAACAGGATAGCAAATGACATAATGGGACAGGACAAGACTGGCCAGCAAGGGACAGTAAAAGACATGACAAAACAGTAGAGTGGGAAAGTAAAGGACATAAAACAAAAGACAAGGACAAGACAAAACAGGATATGAAATTAAAGGACAAAAACGTAAAGGACAGGATACAACAAAAACAGGACAGGACATGAAAGGACGAGGCAGGAAACAAAAGGAAAGGGCCGTAAAGGACAGCACAGGCAAGAAAACAAAAGCAAAGGAAAGAAAATTACAGTATAGGGTGGTGCAGGAAAGGACAGGAAACCAAAGAAAGGGGAAGTCTAACAAAGTAAACAACAAGACAGGAAGAAAAGAAAAGGACAAGATATGACCAAACAGGACAGGAAACTAAAGGAAAGGGCTGAAAAATAAAAGGACAGTAAAGGATAGGGTGGTCCGGGAAAGTAAAGAACAGGAAACAAAAGAAAAGGTAAGACAAAACAGAGCATGAAAGGACAGGAGACAGGAAAGTAAAGGACAAAACAGAAAACAAAAGAAAAGGGCAGGAAATTGCAAGAACACATTAGGGCAAAACGGGAACAACAGTGAAACAAAAGAAATGAACAGGAAATTAAACGACAAGCATGGTAGGGCAGAGAAGGAAAAATACAAGAGAGGATAGACCCCCAGTAAAGCTCATGTCATAATGCTTGGTTTTACATGAAAAAAAAAAAATCACTAATTTTTACATAAAAAAAGAGTGCGTTTCCCAAACATAATCGCTAATTAATGGATTAAAACTCAGCCTTTTTAACAACCACAAGTGAAGAAGAACAAGTATAAAGATGAGGATTTCTCAACAAGGAGCCTGCTTATAATTTGTAAGGGAAACAATGCAGCGTGCAGCAGCTCTCACTTGCACAGATGGAGCCATAAACAGTGATTGGGTTTTCTATCAGCAAGATTGTTGAGTGCCATGAGTGCAGTAATCAACTGTATGGGAAATTTCCATCCTCAAGAAAAGTGTCCTCATGTCAATCCTAAAGCCCACTTCACCACTAACATGCAAAACACTCTCAGCCCTGAGAAACATATGAAATCATAATAAAATTCTTTCCTGTTTTATTCACAGTTGTCATTTTCTTCATTCAGTATATAGCAAAATTCTGCCAGATAATGGGCCTCACAATTTAAAATGAAAAAATTGACTGGGATTTGTGACATTATCTGATTTTGCCACCAATGGTACAACATTAACTCCAGCATCCCTTAAACAATTGGTATTGGCTTGTTAAATGCTACTATTGTGAGCAATTCTTCAGTAAACAGCTTTCATAAATCTGAAATTGTGCATTTTTTAAGCATTCAGTAGAGAAATGCCGTAATAAAGACAGAAATGAAGATGAACAAATGGTATTTTTCCATAGGGATAAGCTACTCCTTACCAAACAATGACTTCTCCTCACTCATTCTACAGGAGTAAACACCATCCCTTTGATTTCACCACTTCTGCATTGATTTATTTTGAAGCCTATATGCTGAACTCTCTCTAGTGGACTTCTGCTCATCTTTATCTTCCATCTACTCTGATCTAAACGGAAACACTTGTATCTTAGGTAAAGAGGGTGCATCCTTACTGCAAGCTCTGAACAAGCTGGGCTCTCCTGAAGAGAAGGTGGAAATGGTGTTGAAGAAATACTCTGAGCTGGTGAGTATTTAGACCCCAGAGAGATCATGGGTCCTGAACAGTAGCTGAGGTGGAAAACGGTTAACAGGAAACAAGCAAAACGGACACAGGGAGGAACTAAAAGAACTGCTGATGTGATGCAGAGAGTGGTTTCACCGATACAGGAATGACCTAAATATGTGACGCCCTGGGCTGAATAAGTGAAAACGAATACAAGATTACACCAAACGAGAGACAACATCAACTCTTTACATTTGAAAAACAAAGATAATGTGACCAAGTGACCAATAGAAATACAGTTCATATACAAAACGAATCGCATGTATTTCCCTTTTTTAACATGGCTCCCAATCGAAATGCAATAAAAGGATCATTAAAGAATCTGATAAAAGAGTATTTTCCCTTTTTATATTCTTTTTCTCGCTAAATAAAAGTAAAACATCTTTTTCATTCATTCATTCATTATGAACACTTCACTAGCAGATTCACATTTTGTCATATAGACCTGTATGAAAATATTCTTTATTATTATCTTTAGGAAATTATTTACATATTTTTTTACCTTCATCATCATTGTTCATATAGAAAATAACAATCAGTTTGATTTCAGTCAGCTGGAGCATGTTGTTTTTTATCATTTTATTCAACTTTTTGTTCAATTTATAGTTTTTTTTTTTTTTTTTTTAAACAGATGGATCAAGTTTGTGCACAAACTTTGACATTGGCTTGATTAAAAGTATATTTTTATAAGGTTGCCAAGGTAGAATTGGTTAGAGTTTGGTTTTTATGGACATCATACAAAGTTTCATATGCCAATACAAGTGATCTAAACCAGGCCCCATGTCTCTATGAGTTTCTAAAGCTGAGATAGTGATATGACAAATCGATTGCTATGGTAAACAGTCTGGTTGCTATGGAGGGAAAAAATATAGTGTTCCCTATAAACTATATAAATCAACCCCCACCTTTATCATTCATCAAAGCTGAGATGGAGTTCAGAAAATTTGGTTGCTATCGTAAACAATTTGGTTGCTAGGGAGCTGCCCATTTCTGAATTTATTTTCAATGCCCATTATAAGTTAATTGTAAATATTTACCAGTTTCAACAGCCTGGGTTTCAAATACTTTTGACAGAGTTGAACGTTCTCCGTTTTAGTTACAGTTTTACAAAGTTTGACCCCATATTAAGTCAATGGAAATGTCTCTGTGATTTCCCAGACCCTACATTGGTACCAGTCTGAAAGATATAGATGAATGCTGCATGGATCTCACCTGTGTATTTTGGTGTTGGGGTCAGGTGGAGGAACACAGATGTGAGAAGAAACAGCTGGAGCAGCTTCAGCAGAGACAGGGGCTTCTGCTTAAGCACAGAGATCAGCTTCAGTTCGAGCACAGTCGAGCCATCTTGGCCCGAAGCAAGCTGGAGACGCTCTGTAGGGAGCTGCACAGACACAACAGGACACTCAAGGTAAGAGGTTATTATTGCTGAATGGGAAATAAACGCTAGCCTTTGTTTTCACCTAATACTCAACTTAGATGCTGCCTTATTTTTATTTTCATGCAATGGAGCTGAACCCAGCTTTGAGATGACATTAGCAGCCCCACAAACTGTAGATTGACTTACAGGCCATCTACACAGTAAAATCCTAAGAGTTAAATTAACTCTACTCAGAGTGTATTTGGTCCCACTCAATATAGAGTTAAACCAACTCTGAAGGAGAGTTATTTAAATGAGTCTATTTGAACTAAACAGTCTATTTTTGTCTGTTTTTACTCTTTCTGGAGTGGACTTGGTCCCTCTCTGAATAGTTAATATTTAGTTTGCATTTTCCATGCAGATTTTGAAAAACATGAAGAAAATAGATTATTTAATAACTCTTTCTCAGAGTCGGTTTAACTCTATATAGAGTGGGACCAAATATACTCTGAGTAGAGTTAATTTAACTCTTGGGATTTTACTGTGTATATTTAAGCATTTGGCACACTACCAATGTTTTAAGATTTCCCCCTCACAAAGAATGGGGAGATCCTGAATTCTCATCTTAGCACCACCTCAACTGAAAAAAAAAATCACACTGTATAAATTACTTATATTTTGTGGAATTAAATAGTATTTAATGGAAAAACAGAACTTTAAATGCGGTATCTGTAGCTCTTAACCAAGTTTGCACTTGTTGTAGCAGGGATTTTGGCCACAATTCCATACAGATCTTACCATTTCTAAACTATACTGTTTATATACCTACAAAGAATTTCTATTGGTTTTGGAGCAACTCCACAGTTGCCCTGGCTGTGTGTTTAGGGTCATTGTCAACCAGCTAGTTCAACCAGCCATGATCTATAATGTAAATAATAAAATATATATAAAATGACATGATATATACCGTATATATACTTTTCCAATTTGGGGGCAAACATTGAATTTTCATGCTTGTTTGTAAATTTGTCTATAGTAATGTGAGGTAATCTGTAAGTGTAAGGGGCAGGGTGTATTTCAGAGTGTTGTTAAGTAGTCAACAATGACAATAATTACCTGACGCCAACGTTTTAGCAAAAAAAAAATCATATTCTAGAAGCTTTAAGTTGCTTGGGTCCGAAGAAAAAAAGTTTCTTCGCAATTTTTATACATCTTAATCATTCATCAGTTAAGTTTAGAATAAATTAATGTCCACTCAATAATCCAAGGTGAAATTGGCACGAATGGACCAACAGGCTGGCATTACAGGCTGAAACGGTTTCCAGCTCTTGCATGAGGAAATTTTTTCTTCAATAGTTTCTTTTCTTCAATGATAAAAATGTGTAGTGAATATTTCACAAAGCACCTGAGGCCCTTTCTCTACAGCTCAGCAACTGATTTCTAGTCCATTTGTTCTATTCACCAAACAGCTGCTAGAGGACTTTTGTGAGCAGTTTCTGTCTCAGCTTCCATTCACACATGTTTCCTGTCTTTGTGTTCTGTAAGGTGACTCAGAGGAGCTTTCTACTCATGTTTATTTTTTTCCTGCGGCACTGAAGATATTAAACTCTCCCAGTTATATGAACTGTAAGTCACTGGGTGTTGCTGGCATCCTTCCCTGGAGGCTTCTATTGACCTTGTTCACTTTCCAGTCAATTTTATTTAAGTATTATGGAAGCTATTTAACGAGTAGGTCAGTGCAGGAAATTGAAGGCCAGCATGTAGGTGCAGCTCTCAGCATTGAAGACGGTAAATTAGATTTAATCTGGGGTCATTTCCCTTGGGTTTGTGCGAGTGCGGTTCACCTCACTGATGAGCTTGAGTGTTTGTAGAACAACTTCACCTTTCCCAGGTGGAAGCTTGAGATTCAAGCCATGAGTAAACACGGGCAGGCGAACAGCTTCAGCCCTTGAGAGAAAAGAGTCACGCTTGAATTCCTTACGATTAGCTGAGTCAGGAAGCTGAATGCGCCTCTGAAACCAGAGCTCGTGTTTACAGAGTGTACACATGGGATGCCGGGCTTATTTAGAATTCACACTCCAAGATATCATTTACAAAAAATTCTTATGTTTCATATCTGTTATTGATCTCTTGCTGAAGAACAAAACATGCTTTGCCTCATGGTTCACAATTACTGCAGTTCATCGACTGACCACTAGAGGCAGACTCCAGAAGTGAGGAGTTTTTAAAAAGGCCAACTTTTTAGCTAATAAAACATGTTTACACCTTACATATTTTTCAATTTTTATAACTCGAATTAACCTTAATGAAAACTCTGGGGGATACAAACGTTGAATATTTTTGTGTACATTATATCAAGCCTGGGCGGCACGGTGGCGCAGTGGGTAGCACAGTTAGAAAGTTGTTGGTTCGAGGCTTTTTTAGTTCAAGACATTTTGCAATATCGACCCAGGATGGAAACGCCAAGATGTACATTCATTTTTAAAATGCGCATTAAAAAATTAAGCGCACAACCGAGTAGTGTAAACTTTTTATCCAATACGAAAAAAGTGCATAAACTACGATTTATGTGAAATTCTGTCTCTGTACATGTCATATACAGTCAATGAGCACAAAGCTTCTTGCTGTCACCATCTTGAAATGTGTGACCTCTAGTGGTGAAATTATACCTACCATGCATTTAAAGTGAATTTCATTTGTAGGCAGTACTTTAGTATAAAAAAGTAGTAAAAACAACAGTTTATATTTTAAAGGTCATGCTCATTTTTGGAAATTGTAGACTGGATGACGTTCACAGGGGCTATATAAAGTCAGGGGGGGTTATTAGACAAACACTGCCAGCAGCTAACTAACGGCTTGGCTCCTCCCGAATTCTGTTAATTGATTTCTTATGCTCAATCTTGCAAAATGTACATTGTTGCTTGATGCCAGTTAACTGAGCCTCAGCAGCATTCAGTCATTCTATTCATCGGACTTTTAAAGGGAGTCTTCCTTCCTACAAATATTCATCTCTATTCTGCAGGAGGAGAGTTTGCAACGGATGCGGGAGGATGAGATGAAGCGCAAGGAGATCAGCGCTCATTTCCAGAGCACGCTGGTGGACATCCAGGCTCAGATCGAGACCCACAGCAACCGCAACAATAAGCTGTGCCAAGAGAACACCGAACTGGCCAGCAAACTGAAGACCATCATAGAGCAGTATGAGCGGAGAGAGGAGGTCAGACAATGGGTTTCTGTTATGGATATACAACTGAAAACGCCTCGGTGCAGATTTAACTTTGCATGTATCTCGTTTTATTCGTGTTTGCATAAACATTCGTGTTTTCTATTGACTTATAGTGGCCTTGAAAATGGAAAAGACTTAAAATATTTATGGCATCACTGACAGCTTCCAAGCAACAAAACTGTTTACCCTAGCAACCAAAGTTTTTGAACTCTATCTCAGCTTTGGTAAATGATGGAGACATGGGGATTGGCTTATATAACTTATAGTGAACTTTATATTACATTGTTAACCCCTTCATAGAAACCAGACTGTTTACCATATCAACTGATTTGGCAAAACTCAATCTTAGGCAAACCATAGAGACATGGGGGCTGGGTTATGTGACTCATTGTGACATTGACAACAGTTTGTGACTAAAAAACAGCATCTAGTTAAACGCTGCTTTACATTTTTATCCTGTTTTCAATGGCAGCGAATATAAATATTCAAAAGGACCTTTCAAGTGGTTAGAGCACAGTGTTTCTATCAGTGTTTGAGCAGCATATCAGAAATCCAATACCTCTACTGCACTCTTGAAACACAGCACTGAGCTTTTTGTAGTTTGTAGCATGACAATAATGGATTAAAAGTCCGAATGAGTTTGTGCTGTGGAGCAGAACAAAGACCGACGTGGTCTCCTCACAACCACTGACCAGTTTGAATACCTAAACTCCAACACATCTGTCAAAGAAGTAAGGTTATAAATCTATTTAAAGCAAACCCCCTGTGAAGGAACAGCTTGTTCAGTTTTAGCTTGAGTGCACACTTTGTGATTGTAAACAGGAACACTATTCCAAACTGGCATCAACATCTGTAACAGCAACCAGTGAAAAGCTTGTCCTAAAAGGAAATCTCTCACCAAAGCTACTTTTAAGTGCTCAACTTTTGATTTTGAAGTCTTAAAAATTATTCATTAGAATGATTCAAATGATTATTTTAGGGGTGACAAAAAATAGATTTTTAAATTTTAATTTGTCAAAAACAGCTTCCTTCAAACTGATTTTGAAGTAAAGCGGACCTTGCACCTCCTGCCATAAATTCAGTGCCCCTGTGGAACTGACTATTTACACCCAACAACAAAATAACACCAACACTTAGCAGCAGTGTTGCCAACATAGCTACTTTGCAGCTAGATTTAGTGATTTTTCAAACCCACTAGCAACTTTTTTTCAAATCTAGCGACTAGCAAAAACTTTTTCAGAGGTC
Organism: Danionella cerebrum; assembly: GCA_007224835.1. NCBI lineage: Eukaryota > Metazoa > Chordata > Actinopteri > Cypriniformes > Danionidae > Danionella > Danionella cerebrum. The sequence goes on along the minus strand of SRMA01026626.1, from coordinate 245,234 downwards.
ATTGGATACTTTTAGCAACTTTGCCAGAAGAGAACGTTCATTGATTTTGTGGCTTTTGATAATAAAAACAAGGAATACATGAAAATTTAAGATATTTTAACAACAGTAAGCCTGTGTGTGAAAGTTATTCCTCTCTCACACACATCATCCATTAATATTTCATAGAAAACGCTTTTTTTTTTATTTATATGTTAGTTTTATAATCATTTGTAGGTCTATTTCATTATGACATGTAAAAAATCATTTTTGGCACTTTCAAATGGAAACCGTTCGTTAAGGATCTGCACTTTATGCAAATTAGGTTGTGCGTCATCTAGGCCAACCAATAGCAACTTATCTTACTCAGAAGTTGGCAGCGATTAGCAAATAGCAAACTGCTACTTCACATACACACTTAACCACAGTAATGGTAAAGTCTTTTTCGAACATTTGTCCCATCGACTGACTGTTGATTAATAAAATAAAAAAAACTTTTATGCGGGAAGTTTATTGAAATTTCAAACGTAACGGTAATTTGAACAAGTCGGAAGAAATACACCCTCTGACTTTCAATTTACTCCAAAAGCCATGTTATGTTTGCTTTGGCTCGGATTCGAAACAAAAATCAGTAAATAAATATACACTATGTTACAAAAAAAACAAACATTTAAATAAAATGTTGTATTTAATAAAGATAAATAGGAGTAAGCGTTGCTTACAAATAAGTGTTTGTCCCTGAAGCTCTCTTGCCCTCTCTCTCTCTCTCTCTCTCTCTCTCTCTCTCTCTCGCGCCCGAAACTATATCTTGTCGTGAGTCTTTACTGCCCTCTGCTGACGGAAGCAGAAGCACACCCTTAAGTGATTTCAAGGTCAACATGTTCCTTGAAACTGAACAGCATGAGACGGTCACAGACCCTGATTTGATATGTAAATAACTTATGAATAGAAAGCTGTGGCAAAAAGGGATGTTTATCCTGGAAAATGCCTTGTGTGTCAAAATGCTTGGTGCGACATGATGAAACTATTTAATGCATTATTTCTGTGAACCAAAACATCAGCAGTGCTTGAAAATCTCACATCAGATCATATCTGTGTAACCATTTCCTCTTACCATTGGTAGAAAAAAATACTATATTAAAAACACTTTATTAGACACTTTGGTCTAGTATCTGTTTTCGGTTGTAATATAATCCACCCGCTGGGGGCAGCTATAATGGGTTTTTTTTAATGCTTCTAATTTTGTGTCATGAAAATGACCTGAAATGTTTACAACAATATGCTTCTGGATAACAGGAGGGGGCGGAGTCAGCAGTAGCTCAGGATTATTTAAAAGGCAAGAATGCAAAACAAGACATATTGAAAAGAGATGGTTCAGATGAGATAAATGGTGCTTTTTACAATAAATTGACAAATTGAGCGATACTTGCCACAAATACTGCCAAAACTCTTTCGAAATACAGCTGTGCCCTTTAAAAAAGAAAATCAGCCTTTCTTTCCAAAATCAAATTTATTGCTAAGTGTGACACAATAAATGGTTTATGGTACAGAGATGCTAAACACAGACTTAAACATGCGGTACATGGAATATATTTACTTTTATGAGCAATTAACAATAAATCCAGTGTGATTAGTGCTGGTAAAGTGCAGGTGCAAGGGTGGAAATATAAGAAAACAAATAAGTGTGTAAAGTGCAGATGTAAAGGTCCCACTGTCCAGGTAGCAGGATGGGATGGTGTAAAGCTAAGGGTTATGGTGCTGTTGTGGTGTTAATGGCTCTGAAGCTCCAGACAGAGGGCAAGAGTTCATAGAGGTGTTGGCCTGAGTGTGTGGGGATCAGGGTGAAAACTCTGGAGGTGTACAGGTCATGGAGAGAGGGTAGTAGCACTGATGATCTCCGCAGTCCTCTGGTTGATTTTATGCCACTGTTTTTCCAGAGTTTGGAGAAGATCTTCAAGCACAGAGATCTACAGCAGAAATTGTCTGATGCCAAGCTGGAAGAAGCCAAGATGCTCCTCAGTCAAGCTGAAGAGAAGCACAAGAGAGAGAAAGAATATGTAAGGCTGTCTCTTTCAAAGAGGATCTAAAATGAACGAATGCCAAACACAAGTGCTATACGTTTATTTCTAGCAATGATAAGCAGTGAGAGCAGATTGTTTTGATATTGACCACTTCAGTCTTTCAGTTTCATTTTACAGACGCCAAATCAGCTCCATCTAGTGGTGAAAACAAGGGCTAACCCTTGGAAGTACAAGACCTGTGAGATGGCCCACGTTTTTCAAAATTGTCGCACAAAACACAATTGATCAAATAGTGTTTAAGATTTAGGAAAATTTTATGTTTGTCTTTCCCCCTCCCCTGTCTTTGATTTTGAAGGGATTCATGAATTTTTATTTTGTCTCAGCACTTTTGATTTTTGTTGTAAAACATTGTTCGTTGTCCATTTTGGGGAGTTTTGGAGTAAAATGACAAAATGTACATGTTCAGGGTTTTGTTTTGTTTTTTGTAATTATTGTGTAATGTAACGAAAACATATTTGTAAAAAAAAAAAAGAAGCTGACGTACACAAAATAAATAAATAAATAAAAATCAGGCATCGCCACAAAAACAGCTGAAAGATTTTGTTTTTAGAGCAAACGATCAAAAAGGTTATAGATTTCTAAGGATTAATTTAGGGTCACCTAAATATAAAGTAGTATTTGAGGTCAATTTGATTTACCAGCTTGAAATGATATACTCATATTGGATCCTTTTTACTCATGACCTGTTCCTTGTTTTGTTTTTTATTGAAAAATGCAATCTGTTAACATCTTACCATTTATGTTGTTAGCTGCTTAAAGAGGCTATTGACAAAACAAAGAAATACTGCGCGTTAAGGGAGCAGGAGTTACAGATGAAGAAACAGGTAATGGCCGGTTCTCTGATCTCTCATTACTGCGTGTGCGTGTGTGTGTGTGTGTGTGCGTGTGCGTGTGTGTGTGTCCTGTGTTTAACCAGTTACTCACTCAGGCTGCAGAGTGGAAACTACAGGCTAAAGAGCTGAAAGAGCAGCACACGGTCATGCAGGCCCAGGTGAATATACTGCTGCGCCATTTCCCACAATCCCACTCTGTACCCCTCTAAAGCTCATGCGCCTCAGTCCTCGAACTGTGCAGAGGAGGCAAAGCAGTATGTCTTATAGTCACTGGCGCTTCTGGCTACCTCGGCAGAGCTTGTATGCCTCGGATAAGAACGAAATCACATTGAATCGTCATAATGTCAACAACAAAAAAAAAAAAACAATGAAATACATACCTCAGCTTCTTCTTGGAGAATCAGCAATGTACAATGAATAAGAAATAAATAAAGAAATAAATGTTAGCAATTACCCATAAAAGTCTATGCATGCACCGATGTGTGAGCCAATCACAGCGGCTTTTTTGAATTAAGTAGGAAGGATGCGACCCACCTATAATATATTTTGATTTCAAATATAATGTGTAGGTTTCAAAAAGGTTATTGGCTTAGATAATTTTTGGTTTTGAATGAACAGTACAAGAGTTATGACATGATACAAGGAAGACGTTCGAGCTGATACAGAAAATAATAATAAGTTGGGGGGTTTTTTTGTATATCTGTTTATGAATTTTTATTTTGTCTTGACACTTTTGATTTTTATTATAAAACATAGAACCTGTTCGTTCTCAATTTTTGAGATTTTACCTGTAAAAAAAATTAAATACTCAGAATTGTTTTTGTAACATTTCAGGTTTGTTTTGGGATTAATGTAATGAAGAAATATTAAAAAAAATAAAAATAAAAAAAAGAAGCTGGGGATATACTAAATTGTTTACGGTCCTAGCAACTATTTACCCTAGCAACCAATTTTACATGTCTTTATCTCAGCTTAGGAAAGTCATAGAGACACTGGGTTGGTTTGAAGAACATTTTTAAAAATACTTTTAAACTGCACTTTTACTAGCCAATATCAAGGTTTTTGGTGTTTGGGAAGTACATCCCTCACAACTACTAAGAAACTGATTAGGTGTGTATTAAAAGGAACAAGATGGTATCTCACTGTTTGATGAAGCCCTCAACAATGAGATAATCATGTTGACAACTCTATATAGAGACAGATATGTACCATGATGGCTAAATATTATGGTTCACAAGCATTTGCTGGTTTAAAAGACCTTTAGAGTCACTTTTGTGAAGGTCTAGGGTTTAACGGCAACAAAATGTAATGAATGAAATCATTATAATCTGTTACATCTGTGATCTACTAGTAAGACTTGACAGGGAAACTAACGTGGCTCGATTTGACTGGTTTGATTGTAGATTTTGCTTGCTCTTATACTAAACATATGTTAAATTAATAGATTTGTAGACAATTTATTAACAATAGTATTTTTGTTTGTTGCAGCTTGTGTTGTACTCCCAGAAGTTTGATGAATTCCAGAACACACTGGCCAAAAGTAATGAGATTTACGTCACCTTCAAACAGGAGATGGATAAGGTGTGCAGTTCTTTGAGATACATTCTGTGCAATTAACCCTAAAAGATACACTATTCTGACCATGTTTTTAATGGAACAGATGACAAAGAAAATGAAAAAGCTGGAAAAGGAGTCTGGCACGTGGAAAATGAGGTTCGAAAGCTGCAATAAAGCTCTTGTTGACATGATTGACGAGGTAAATTGGATGAACTTAAAGGATTCGATCAAACTTTTCCTTCCTTAATGAATAACTCCATTCCAACAGAGATCAGAAAAGGCCAAAGAGTTTGAACTATTCACTTTGAAGATTGACCGACTGGAGACCCTCTGTCGAGCGCTGCAGGAGGAAAGGAAAGTTTTATATGGCAAGATTAAAGAAATACGCATACAAGAAAAAGTGAACACTGCTCCAGCAGTGGAGGAAACACAAACAGAAGACCTCCCAGAGCTTGTGCAGCTTCCTAAGCTGGCTCCCAATCCCATGCTGACTGCGGAGATGGAGAAGCTCCGTGCTGAACAGGCCAGACTCCAAGAATTTGCAGCTTCACTATTGAGACCCATTCCAGATGATGCTGGGGAACCAGACAGTGAGGAAGACGAAACCATTCATGAGGTTGCAGTGGATAAAAATGAAGATAAATCCATGGATGAAAAAACTCCTGAGGTAGTTACTGTACTTCAAGAGAAGTCATCAGGTCCCATTCAGATTGAGGCTTCTCAAGAGCATCTTCCTATGGTGCCCGATGAAGGGGAGTCAGCACCCAAAGAAAGTTCTTTCTCCAAAGACAATCAACCAGTTGTTAGAGAGTCCAACGGTTTTGAGATGGAACCCCAAAATCCCCCAAATCCTCAAGCTGAGGGCTCCAAACAAGTAGATCAACTGGAATCCACACAAGACAAGCCAAAAACAATCGAAGGCGACTTCGAAACGCTTCAAACTACTTCTGAACTCAAAAAAGGTGGAAATACAGAGACGAAAACCAAAGTTCCCCAAGAGCCTCTGCAACCAACGGTTAATGATTCAACCAAAGCAGAACTCAAACAGGAAGAGGTGAAAACAGAACAACTAACAGCCACCGGGACAAAGACTGCCATAGACGATGACTGCAAAGGTGCTACGGCTGATCTACATGAACCAGAGCCCCTCAAACAAGAAGAAGACAGACAGAAAGCTACAGCTCCATCTGATGGAGCCAAAGCATCAACGACAAAAGCTAAAGCTATAAAGACCCAAGAGGCTAAAGGGAAAGCCACCAAAAACCAGCCTAAAAAGCAAGGTTCTGCCAAGAAGAAAGGTGCTGCAAAGGGGCCAAATAAAAGCTAAACTCTGCCAGGAGTCGGGATGAGTTTATTTGAGTAGTTTTTAAGATAAACCAAGTTCTGTATAGAAGACGACGGGCCATGAGCGAGTTTACGGTACTGGACTCCTGGCTTTTTTTGTATTGACTTGTGATACATTCTCAGTACACTCAAATAAACATCTACCTATTTACAATTATTCAAACTGTACTCTTTGAAAAGCAATGCTTATGTGGCTCTTAACGGATCACAATGGACAAAATGTCCTCATCGCCACTTCTAGGATTATTATAGGGACCCATTCTATATAGTGCCTACTGCCCACGTCCCATAGGGGCCCCCAGGGAACTGCTGTATAAGTATAAAAACAGTACTAATAGTAAATGAATAATTTCTCTTCAAAGAGTTAAAATAAAACTAAATTATGGTTTATTACCAATAATACGAAATAGGGCCCAATATTCTTAGCGGTGTTCCTGCATAGACCTTTCCTACACCATGTTTAAACCCTGGGTGTTTTGGAACATTTTTACCACTTTTACCTTACTTTACTACAAATTTTATTTTAACACTTTACTTTTATGGCAATGCTCGATACAACATTTTAATAAAACTCCAGCTTCTTTTGTTTTTACAAATATTTTTACATTTTAAATACACGACAATTCAACAGCAGACCGGAAAATTCCAAGTGGTACATTTTGTCATTTTTTTACTGCAAGTAAAAAATGTACTGAGAACAAACTGTTTGTATGTTTTATAACAAAATAAAAATAAATAAATAAACTAAATTTAAAAAGCAAACACAAGGTCAACACTATGAAAAAAAAAAAAAATATATATATATATATATATATATATATATATATATATATATATATATATAAAAACAGGCAAACCTTTACTAAACTATATACAATTCACCAAATATATATTTGTGCCATTGTTCAAAGAACACAATCCATATCACTATTTATCTTCAGTTCTTTTGCCCTCTAGATGGCACTGATTTGGGGCCTTCATGCATTTTTTCACATTTTAATTTGAATTACCTTGCAAATTATGCATCATAACTGTTGGTAAAAACAGTTTAGTTAAAAGTTGGTAAACTGTTAGTTTGAAGTTAGCCCGGTGTATCCATGGAGAGTTCTACTCGGCGAGTAGTGATATCCCGATAGATTCAAGGGTTATTTCTTTAAAAATCCTAACAAACAATAGATTCTGTTAGATTCACAGACATGAATTATGAAAAATAGAACCTTGCTTTGTTGGCAGGTTAATTAAGTGCTGACAGTGTGTAAAGGGGTCTTTGACCACCAAATTTACAATATAAGTTCAAGTTTGTTTATTTATATAGCACTTTTCACAACAGACATTATCTCAAAGCAGCTTTACAGTAAACCAACAAGTTTAAACTCAAAAAAGAGAAAAAATGTATTAATATACGTAGTGTATATGTCCCTGATGAGCAAGCCTGAGGCGACTGTGGCAAAGAAAAACTACTTTTTCGGAAGAAATCTGGTTGTTAGGGTGAGGAGCTGGTGGGCGGAGCCTCCGGGGCGCCGGAACATCTCCAGGTGAATCTCAATATAGTGGTATAGCAACACATTTACAAACACGTGTTTTGATCTGCAAATGCGTCTCAAGATTTCCAGAAGAGAAGTCTTCCCTATATTCCCAAAAATTAACTCTTGGTAGGTGTGGGTGCTGCACTTCGAAGGACTGGCGCCACCTGCTGGTCGGAGCACTTTGTCTCAATATATTTGCAGATCTCGCTAAACATACAAATCGTTTTACAGATTGCACAGAGAAAAAGCGTAGTAAGCTTTTTAGTTGGCCTCGAACCTGTGACTTTCTTACAGAAAGGCATCAATGCTACCCTCTGCTCAACAGTGACACCTTGACAAAGTTTATTCAACCATTGTTCACATTTTACAGCAGAATGAGCCGGTGGTATGGTGGACGGTGCGCCCGACACAGTTGTGCAGACTCAAATCCCCAACCTGTCAACTTCTCTCAACCTTCCTGTCAATAAAACTGTCCAATTTAGTTAAGAAAATGGCAAAATTGGCAAAAAAAAATGTAGAAAACTACACTCAGGTTCTGTAAGTTTTATAGTTTTTAAAGCTAGACTCTGCTGTGTATTTGTTACATGTAACGTTGGTTGCCTACGTCACGTCTCTCTGCTGTAACTGCAACTTCTTCTACACAATCAGCAGTTTCCATGGCAACAGGCCGAAAGGCAAAAGCAGATTTTATGCTTTTACAGAGTAAGTGTTCTCATAGTTTTGCTACTCATTCTGTAGGGAAAAAGTCAGAGGGCACAAGCTAGTGAAGCTTTTTTGATTCATACAATTTATGAAGCACACAAAAGACAAACATAGATCTTCTTTAAAAAGGGCTGCTATCTACCTAAAGGCGTGTGAAAGCAAACGTTCATCAGGAGCAGTGGCCACTGTCATGAGAGAAAATGGAAGAAGTTGATCGAAGTCTGTTTAACTTGACCATCATCAGCCTGAAGCAGGTACATTACATTCAGAGCCAGTTAAAGACACTGGTTGAATAATACAGAGTTCACTGAGCTTGTGCGGACAGCTTCAGAAAACTAAACCTAAATTATCATTTAGACTTCAAACCTGCAAGAGTTTTCGTGAAGGAAATATACTGCCACCTGCTGGTTCCCAACTGAATTATATGCCAGTTTCCAGAGACGTAGATTCAGGAAGTTGGATCTGAACCTATTGATCATGACTCAGCTTCATCTTCAAACACACGAGGGACTTTTGTTTTTAAAACATTTGAGACTAAATAAAGAGCCGTTTGGGAGCTGTAAGAGCCGACTCTTTTTAGGGAGCCGAGCCAACAGAGCCAAGTCTTTGAAAAGAGCCGAATTGGATACACGAATGGGTGTCATTTCTGTCCCTGGAACTTTAGATGTATAGAAAATTACAATAGTTTCATAAATACATTTTATTACTAAGCAAAGTGTACTGCATACTATCCCTATTACAAGTTTTAGCTGTAACATTTTAACAAAGTCCACATAAAACACTGAAAAAATAGTATTTATTACTTGTCACCAGTCTCCGATGCTACATTTCACCATTAAATAAAACGATTAAGACATTTTGCTTTGATATGTAAATCCATGTATAAAGTTTCTTAAGATAAGAGAAAAATCATCTTTTGATTCTAAATCTAATAAAACATCTAAATACAGTGGACCGATATCCATTCGGAAAACTTACGTTTGTTTGCTATTTGGATCCATTTTGAAATCAAGTAAAAAAAGAAACGTTGAACTAGCAAACGGAAGGCTCAAATACACGAAAAAAACCTTAATTTACATATAATGTCCATTTTAGGCTCCTTTCTCAAAATCATTGAAACACATGGTTCTCATAGTGCCGATTAGTTACAAGTAAAATGATCAAAAATTGTACAAATTTAAAAAAGAAAACAAACAGGAACCATTCTTTACACCCCTTGATATGGATTGTGCATGTGCCTGATGCTACAGATGTTGAGTAAATACGTCACACGTCATGTTGCAGAAAGGAAAATAGTAAATCTGGGATTTCGCTCATTTTATTTTTAATTCTCTGCAACTTTTTTGAGACTAAAGAGAAAAATTGTACGTTTCATCCCTTTGTGTGACGGCAATACTATTTTTATGTTAAAAAAATCCAAACAGTGATTGAAATATGCTTCTCTGGAGAAACTTTCTTCAGTTCCTGCTTTCACTAATTCTTTTTAAAAAAGTTAAAGTACACCTACAGCCTCAGATAAAGGTTACCCAGCAGAGAGTGTCTCTTCATTAGTTCATCAAAGAAGCTGCTTCATCCGCAATAATGGCAATCACCGAGCCTCGGTTTTTGATGTGGAAATCAGTAATTATCAAGCAGGCTCATGCATGGGCGATGAGATTGAGATCAAACAGATAACTGACCAAACCATGGAAAGATTAATTACCGGGAAACCGAAGAGCAAGCACACAGTGGCATTTGGGTTGGCATTACCTCTCGTCACTGAGGAGGTCCAGCTTTAAATGGTTTCCCAATGAAATTTCGGGATTCCGTCTGTAGGTTTCTTTCTAATAAATGACAAACACTTGCAGCATTCTTTTATATATTTTATTATTTTCATGTTTTTGTACAAAAGAACACATTTGGCATACAGAGATACATTCACTGGTCACAGTTTTGTTGTTGCTTTGATTTTTAAATGCAGTCGCCAAAATTTCGATGGAATATACGCACAGCACACACCATTTCCCTCTAAAGGGAAGATGCGCTCTCTTTAACTGCTCTCTAAAGATTTAACAGCACACAAAGTGTAGACGAGATCCCAAAATAAGTAATTCTATCAATAGAAAATAATACTAGCATGCAAACACAGCTTTTGTCAATAAGCCTCGAGAACTTTGAAGGAGGAGAATGGCTTAACAAAGTGATAGTCCAGATTGCCACAGTGAGGACACTGCTGTACATTGCTGTATTCGGAGAAATACTGCATGCCCACTCGGACGTCTATGACCGGTTTCCCACAATGCTTGCAGTTCAGCCGGGCCTAGGCACAGAGAGAGAGAGAGTTCAGTTGCTAGAACACATGCTTCCTGTTCAAGGTATGGAATCACTTTTGAAATTTCTTCCCACGTCTTGCGTATTAGTTACACCAAATATCTGAATAAATGGAACAGCATGGAATCTGGCTGCAATGTCTTATTTGAAACTTAATTAAAGTTAAAAATGTTTATTGTTTGTGTTTTTTTTTAGCATTTGTTGTTTGAGTACTTTATTCATGTTTTCTTGCTGTGCGTATAAATGCACAATACGCAAGACATTTTAAAAACATAAATGATAATCAGTCATTAGCTGAAACAGAAACAGCTGTGCAGGAGGATTAAAGTACGGAACAAACAAGGTGAGGTTGAGTTCCTTTTCAAGTGCCACCCCCACTGATCCATGAGCTCAAGCTACTGGGCATTATTTAAAAAACTACAGGCTAACATGAAAAATTGCTGCTGCTTTAAAGGGTGCTGACAGCAAATATTTATTTTATCTAGCTTAATCTTCTTTGTTTAAAGCACTTTTTCACATTATCGCCTTTTTAATACTATCGCTCAAAAAAAATCTGATTCTTTGGCTTGTAATCATAGGGGAACCTTTTTGGTGCCATTTACCATTATCTTCAAAGGTGCTATTTAGAACCAGCTATCAAATGGAAGAAATAAATAAACTTTGGCATGATATATGTTACCATATATGTAACTAAAACACAACAAAAAAACAGCGAAGAACCAAAAAGAGCTAAAGGGGTTCTTAAAAGTGCCATAAAGAACCAAAAAGAGCTTGAGGAGTTCTTAAAAGTGCTGTAAAGAACCAGCGAAGAACCAATAAGAGCTTGAGGGGTTCTTAAAAGTGCCGTAAAGAACCAGCGAAGAACCAAAAAGAGCTTGAGGAGTTCTTAAAAGTGCTGTAAAGAACCAAAAAGAGCTTGAGGAGTTCTTAAAAGTGCTGTAAAGAACCAGCGAAGAACCAATAAGAGCTTGAGGGGTTCTTAAAAGTGCCGTAAAGAACCAGCGAAGAACCAAAAAGAGCTTGAGGAGTTCTTAAAAGTGCTGTAAAGAACCAGCGAAGAACCAAAAAGAGCTTAAGGGGTTCTTTATAGCGAAAAAGTACTATACAGCGCCCTCGTGTCGATAAAGAACCACTGAAGAACCATTTTAAAGATTATATAAAGTGCCCGATACAAGAGATAATATATAAAGAGAAGAAAACAGCCAATCGTATTTGAACACTTTAGAGCACCCAGACATCATTGGGCTTCACTTTCATAAAAATATATAGGGATTGAGTCAGTTGTAACTTGTTTTTGGAGTAGACCAATGTGCACAGCAATACTAATATTACCAGAACAGACATCCTGGGAGGTTTGTTGATGATTTTAGAAATCATTCAATACAAGACACAGCAAAATATCTGCTTTGGATGTTGTGAGGTTGTGTTCACCAAAATATATACCAATATTTGATAGATGTTACTGAAATATTGTGATAATCCATTAAAATGAAGACGCTGGAAGCAAAGTTTAAGGAGGTATAATAGAAAATACTGCTTTATTGCCCTTTAAACGCTAAGCAGTTAACAGAAAACAAAGGAGGGGGTGGGGGAGGGGAAAGAGAGTCTGAGCGAGTGAAGCAGCTCTTTCGAGATTTAAAAAAACAAAAGAGAGAGTGGGATCTACAACACCGTATAGACCCTAGCTGGGATGCAACTTCCTGTTTGTGATGCAGATGTAGTTTTTATCATTAGTTATGATGAAAGTCAAAAAATACGTTTTAATCCGTGTTGTGGCTTCTGGTTGTTTTTTCTTTTTTTTTTTTACTGTTTATTTAATTTTGACTCTTTTGTGGCCTTTAGCATCCAGCGACTCGTTTGCTTATAGGTTCTGATGAGTTCACATCTGCTCATGTACTCAGTGTTTAGAATATTCAGAGTCCAATGGGTCTCTTACAGCATAATATGGAAACATGCGCATATTGAATGACACTTAATTTTGGAAATAAAATGGCAAAACTTGACACATTTGAAAAACAAAACAAAACATAGTATTAATCAGACAGGCACTTTACCTGGCAGCATGGTGAGGCAGCCAGTATGTCATAGGTATACATCGTACCCAGTTGGTGCCAGCTTCCATCCCACCTAGACTTGCACTTGATGCAGACGATTTTATGCACACCTTCCAGGCAGTCCACACAGATCGCATAGAGGTGCATCAGCCTACCTTTAGAATAAAAATACAGAGCTACTCAGCTTTCATTTTAATAACAAATATGATAGCGTTATATTCAGTTAAGGACAATAAAAGAAAAATCTAATTTATTCGAATGATCATCTCCTTTGGCCTAGGGCTAAGGAGCAATGCCGTGTTACGTTTAATTCCAACTCATATTCTGTCCTTTTTCCTCTCTCCACCTAAATCTATCCTGTAATAACCCCTCCTGTCCTGTCTATACCAACAAACAGCACAACGGGAGAAATTATATTTAGCTTCTAAGTACTAAACCACATTTATTGTTGCACACATTTGCAAGTTCAACAACACACCACTAGAATAGTGTTGAATGTGTTGCTTTGATAATTAATTTAAAAATTAGATCCTTACGACCCAAGGAACAAAGAATTCGAAAAAGTTCATGATCACAATAAGTATTACAACTAAATAAAGTACAAGCAACAATTAAAAATGTCCTGCGCCGTGGAGTAGCAGCTTTCCCATCTTTACGCCTCACTTCCAGTCACTCTCTACTGTCCTGTCGTTTTAAATAAAAAGGCCGTGGGTCTTTATTTGCTGTCCTATGGAAATAAATGCAAAACAAAAAAAAGGATATATATTTATATTATATATTTATAATTACATAAAAAAAATACAGTGATCGTATCACTAGTGAAAATATTAGTAGTGATCCTAGATTGACACTACTGCCTGTTGCCAGCAGATATAGGACTCTGAGGTGGAAAAATATCTATACAATTCTAAATAATAAAAAAAATTCTGAACTCGAACCGAGAAATGAAGTAGTGCTCTCAAATTAAAAGACCAAAACTTTTTGGATATGTAAATATGAATACCGTATTTTTTGCCGTATTTTTTGGTGCGTCTTAAACGGCGAATGCAGAGCGCCGCGGAGCGGAGGGCGGTCACGGCCTTAGGAGAGGCGTAAGAGAGGCCGCGGCTTCAGCCTTGCTCCGGAGCTGTCGGCCATATTTGTACACCCGGCGGTGCGCGCTGACGTCATCGCCAATCTCTGCTCGTCGATCCTACCATAGCGCGGATCGTAAGGAGCAGGTAAGCAGCTGCATTGTGCCAGCTATTATTAGTAATGTGGTGACAATGTTACTGGCTATTACGGTATTACTAATGTGGGGGCAATGTTGCACTGGAACAGTGATGGTGATAACGAATGATGAGGGGGGGCAAAGAAAATAAGCACCGGTATGTTTGTCTTGTTGTTTTTTTTACTCATCCAAAATACGGTAGATCCGATCTGTGACTCCTGATCCGTGGAACGATCTGAACGGTGACTTTACTGACTGTTCATGTTGCATGTTTGGCATATAATTGTTCTTAAACTGCTGTTAACTTTTACACAGTTGATATAAAATATTTACTACAGTATTTGGTTCAGAATCTTTTTTTCTAGATCTTCCTCATTTAAAATTTGGTGCGTCTTATACGTTGGTGCGTCTTATACGGTGAAAAATACGGTAATTAGTGCAAACTGTTGGCTTGAAAGCCATATTTATTAATCACATAACAAGTAACATGAACACAAAAGACCCTCGTATAGAAAACCTGAATAACATAAGACTTCACTAAAGGAGGAGGAATAACCTAAACTAAAGAACGAAGGTTTCGTTCAAAATCTCACTAGTCACACGGAAGGCTTGCGTTATGGGAAAATAATATAAGCGATCATGTGATGTGACCAAGGCGGAAGTAAATTCACCGGGAAAAACATGAAATGCATGAAAAGGCAGAAAATAAAGGCATGAACATAACAGCCTGTTACAGTCCTGCCTTGGTCTTATCCATACGTTGATCAGACGGGAATGAACAAAAAAACTGCAACCACGTTAAATATTTCAAATTTATCACATGCGTTTAAGCTAATTTTGACAGCACTGGAGTGATAAGAGTTATCTATTTATACATATTATTACAAAAGGTAAGCCTACATTTCACCTCCATACGTCCATTTTCGTGTCTCTCCCAGCAACCTAAGCGCATCACATGACCGCCGACCACAAAGTCTGTGTAGAAATTAAGCTCGAAGCCGACATCATTTGTCGGGTCCCAATGGGCCTTGTCAAGTTTGAGCAAAGATCTTCAGCTCTACCGCAATCCGATCAATTCAAACAATTAGTTTTAAACGCACTACAAAATGTAAGAAGCTTAAAACAGTCAAGCAATCCTTGCATTAACAAAAGGAACTCAATTTCTCTCACCTTGTAGATGGCAGGGTACGTCATACTCAATCTCTTCATGGCGTGATGGGCTCAGGAAAAGTGTTCCGTCCACTAACGGGAACTGCTCAAAGATGGGCAGCGTGTGATAGCATAGCGCACAGTTCACCACGTTGCGATGACTGGCACTGAGTGCAGAGAGGATGAACTTCCTGAGGTCCTCTCCCTGGCCGGCCTGGGCATCGTCCTCCATGCGCACATGATATGTGTTGAGCTTGTGACGGGGAATGTGTGCGAGCAGCTCCGAGAGATCCAGCCTCCTCAGGAACTGCACCGGGAGCTCCCCATGAGACAGCCGAGGCATACACATGCCGGCACTGCCCTGCTCCAGGTGAGCCCCACGTGTTGGCAAGCATCCACCCTGAAAGAGGTGCTTCCTGTGACCTTCGG
The DNA here is from genome assembly GCA_007224835.1 of Danionella cerebrum. Classification (NCBI taxonomy): domain Eukaryota; kingdom Metazoa; phylum Chordata; class Actinopteri; order Cypriniformes; family Danionidae; genus Danionella; species Danionella cerebrum. The sequence continues at coordinate 230,063 of SRMA01026626.1, read as the reverse complement.
TGTGAACCGCGTTCTTCAGAAACTCACCCAGATGCCGGGAGCTACGCAGCCCCGTGAGAGACTGAGGAGAGAAAGAGACGAAGCCTGACGGCGGGGACTGAGCTGGTGAGTCACAAGGGGAGCGGGTCCCAGTGCTGGCACAGGTAGGACCAGCTTGGGAGTTCTGGCAATCCACGGATTGTCTTCGTGAAAGCTCCTGACTGGAGCCACGATGTGCTAGCTTATGGTTTGCAAGTGTTTTCCCTTTCTTAGGCTCCTCAATAGGATCCGGCCCCCCACACGCGCCCCCACAGGAAGTGCTGCTGCTGGGCTTCCCGCTGCCTTTCTCCGGAACCTTTTTCTTGCGGTCGTCCTGCATGCGCTTGACCTGGTACCAGTCTGTGTCTTTCTTCAGGTGGCCCTGTCCGCAGCGGCAGGAGCAGAAGCGGAAGGCCAAGTCGTAGCCTTTTTTGGTCCACATGTTCTGGCGGCACTGCTTCTCGTTCCAGCTGCGTGCACGACCGATGCAGTTGAACTGGACCAAGATGCTGCTCTCCCACTCGTAGAAGCACTGCAGGTGCATCCAGTTGCCATAGGGGCAGATTTCACTGTTACAGAGGACACGCTGGTAGTCGTCTTTCTCGAGGTCAACAGGACGGCCCAGGCTGCACACTAAAGGGGTGGCACACACCGCCTCTGTACAACACAAACAACAACATTACTTTAGAAAAAATCTTTCTTGACTGGAACATTAATTCTTCCACATGGCAATGGAGATGACAAATTATTTACAATGCATTTTAAAAAGTGGTTGTAACTATCACAACTAATTGTCTTGTTTAATGGTAAACTCAGACTATCAGGGAATGGCTACAATGAGACCGTGTCCACACGTACCCGGGTTTTTCACGTGTCCGTTTTCAGATAAAAGCACCCAGAGTATGCTTTTATCTAATTTACAAAATTTAGATAAAACAGAGTGTGACAACAACAAACTCAACAAAACATCTGGTTTCACTGTCCACACAGACTCCGGGTGAGGAGCGTTCCAAATACGATTCACCTTGGCTGGCGTTTTCAAAAATGCGCGGTTACATGAAAACAGTAGTGCAGTTACGTGTGGATGGACAGTGTAACTGCGCTGAAAAATACCCATTTTACCCAAATTAACCGGGTACATGTGGACAGGGCCTCACATTGCAGCAACCCAATCCAATTTGTTTAATTTGATTTAAACATTTCATGAGTCTGAACTAGATTGGATGGTGTTCTTGGGATGGTACTCATCATTCTTTTTCCTCCAAACACGCTTAGTGGAATTATGACAAAAGAGTTCTATTTTGGTATCATCTGACCACATAACTTTCTCCCATGATTCTGGATCATCCAAATGGTCATTACCAAACTTAAGACGGACCTGGACATGTGCTGCTTTAAGCAGTGGAAACTTCCATGCCGTGCATGATTTCAAACCACCTGGATTTTTCTTTTTAGATCACGTCTCTCATTGTGGACCTGCACCTAAGCTGAAAATTTCAGACCCCTCCATGATTTGTGAGTGGGAGAACTTGCAAAATAGCATGGTGTTCAAATACTTATTCTCCTCACTGTACATCAGGCCAAAACCAAACATTGCCGGCATTGAAATCAGGTATGTATAAGTCATGAAATTTCACAGAAAGCTGGTCATCTGGCAAAATCATAGGAAGTCCAACTCTCTTAATATTTATGCATTTATGCAACGCAACTTACACTTTTTGGGGTGAGTTCTTGCTTTCCCTGAGATTTGAACCCACAAACATTGCATTGTTAGCGCAATTCTCTACCAGCAGAGCTCCAGGAAAGCTCTTTAACTTAAAAATGATCATAATTACATCACAGTTGCACACTTTCACATTAAACGCAGTCATTTCGCAGCTTCTCTTGTTGTGAAGGGGGTGTGTCCCAGTGGGATCAAATAATGATGTCACTGGCATGTCATTAGTGTGTTTACTAAAGAAAAATACTTAGATTACAGGCGAATAACTTCACGAATCACCCATAAACAAAGTTGGTACAGCTTGCAGAGCAGGTACCAGCTTCAATGTTCCAAAAATAATTGAGTTTGAATCCATGAGACACACTTATTCCCATGCATTATTGAAGATTGTAGATTAGAATTTGCATATGCCCTCCCTAGACACAGCATTTCATGTTCTTAACACAGCCAACTCCACGCCAGGAGCGTGCACCCTTGAACAAGGCCTACCCTGCACCTTGGGACTCCAAGTGAAACACGGAAACCTCCAGGCAATGTCGTAACCGATGTAATGGTGGCGCTGGTGATGATGACAAACGCGCAAAACAAGTTCCTGCAAGTGAAAGAACATTTGGAAGGGGGACGGCACCGCACGCGCGCGGACGCTCAGGGAAACGCACCTTTCGACGGAACATTAGTGAAGTGCCGTGACGTTCTTACCGCTCCTGCTGTCGCTCGGTGGCCCCGCCGTCGCTCCAGTCAACGGCGCGGCAGTTCCTCCTGTAACCCCAGACGCAGAGGCTCCATTTTCTTGCTCGTCTCCGCTACTATTCGTACGTTTATTTCTCTTCCCCTTGTTGCTTTTTTGGTTGGGCATAATGGAGTGCTCAGTGTGTCAGCGCCCGCCACCGAGCATTTCTGCGGAGATCATGTCGAGGCTGATTGACGAATCTGAAAGCTCGAGAGATACAGATGTTACAGTTCGATCACCATCCTCCTCATCCTTCAGATTTGAGCAGGCAGACTTGACAGCAGAGGTGGCCCATGAAGAAGGCGTGTCCCTCTCTTGTTTTGATTCCTGCTCGCTCCTCTGGCCCCGCCCACATCTCCGATCCAGGCCCACAGCTCGGGGTTATTAATAGCGTGGAGTCTGAGGGAGTCCCGAGGAGATAACCGACGCACTGCTGCAGCTCTTACAACTCATTGATGCTCTGGAATCCGGAAAACAAAATCACTGCCACCTCTTAAATCATGACTTATGCAGGGAAAATGTAACTCAATACAAGAAAAAAAAATAAATGACCCGTTAATAAACATGTAAAAGTAAAAAAAACTGCCCACTAAATTTTCACATTTTGTATTTTTCTTTTTAATCGAACGTTTACCTGTCTGAGTCCATCCTGAGTCTGATCCAAAGACTAAAACATATGGACAATGTGACACTGCAACCACAAGTGTGCTATGAGCGCCGCCATGACAGTCAGGAGACTTCCTGATAATGATGGAGCCATCATGGTTTCAGAGCTCCGCTGGTTCACACGCAGCCTGTTCTATACAACTCAGGTTTTTAGGGGACAATTGAACCATTGTGAGCTCATTAAAATAAAAAAGTGAACTTTGTTCACTGTATTGATAACTTTCGAAAATTGTTAAAAATATTAGTATCAATGATGTAATTTCTGAGGTAATCATTTTTAAAGTTTGGCTTTTTTTCCAAAGATTTGTACTGGGTGGAAATCATTACCAACTGGGCTCCTTATACTTACCCTCTTTTTATTCAACCAGACTATTATAATGTCACAAAAATGTACATGTGGTAGATGTCAAGAAACGCTTACATTTGCTTTCAAAGAATGAAACAGTTCTGTTCAATGGTCAAACTTGGCTCTTTTATTAATAATAATTTAGAAAAATCTTATATCAGATATATTGTTATCATGTTTAACAGCCTTTGAGCTATTATGGCACATTAAATATGAATGATATAAAACATTTCACAGTACAGTATCTCACTGTGCTTTCCATGATCTATATACTTGGTACAAAGCAGACATTAGAGGTAGACGTCTGTAAAACTCAAGCGTAACTAGTGATGTTTGGCGAACTGCTTGTATAAAACCAAGCGGACAGTTAGGGTGTACGTAAATGCTGACCTTTCAGGAAAGATTGCTACTTTACAAAAAAGTTGTGCAGATCACTCCCTGAGAGAGGAAACGAATGACGTAGAAAAATATTCCAATGCAGCTTACAAAATGTAAAAATGTGCCAATGGTTTGATCTAGACTTTGGAAAGGATGTCAGTCACTCAGTAAAATGACATCGACGTTATCGTGGACTCCCTGAAGAAGAAGCTCTCCTTCAAACGAGATGATCTTCTTTCGTTTGGCTGCTTTCAGAGTGCCAACCAGAGCCTCGAAGAGATTGGCGCACTGGTCATCGTTAAACAAGACTCCAAATTTGACGCTGATCTTCCCGTCCGCATCTGCAAGACAAAGGTTTACTTAAAAAATAAAATAAAAAAAAAAAAACAATGCTGAGCAATATCCCGTAATTACCTTAATAAAACACTGCTATCTGTTGCAAATCGCAGTTTAGGTGACCAGACGAGCCAAAAACCACAAATCACAAGCAAATTCATCAATCCATTCTAATAAAGTTTGCTTCTGAGAAGTCAGAATGAACTACACTGCCCTTACTTCCATGCAAGAACATGTCAAAACCTGCATTATTAATTCTGACACGAGAAGACCTCAGCTGTGCACACTGCAATTTTTGTTCTTGAAGCAGCTATGAGCGGATTTCCCTGAGCATGTGCAAACAGAGGCACAGTACACCTTGACGACGCGCAGCTCTGAGCACAGGGAATGGAGTCATGAAATCTCTTCTATCGAATAGAATCGAATATACTTTATTAATCCATTTAGGAGATCCCTCAAGGAAATATAGAAAGCGTTATAAGGTTATAGCGTACAGCAGGGATACAGGTGTTGGGTGCCAATGATTGTTTGATTTCTAATATTTAATATGGTATAGATACATACCTCAATATTATGTCAACAATAAGATATGCATCACGGTATTTTACAACACCATTTTTATTTTAAAGCTTTATTTTTGGCCTTTATTTTGAACGAATAGGACTGTAGGTAGACAGGAGGAGGGTTGGATCGAGAGAGGGTTTGTCCGGCGCACATTCCGCTATTCCACAGGGACAAGACTACATTTTTAACTAACTATTGAAACTGTTTAGAGAATATAAAAATATTTCAAAAGTTTTGAGGCCACAAAGTTGGGGTCTAGAAGGCTAGGGTCTAGTTTGATTTGTACCACCCATCCACTGGGGGCAGTGTTAATGTTTGCATTAAGTTATCTTTTTTTTAGGGATGTCCCAAGCCGATCATAAAGATCGGTATCGGGGCCGATCGAGGCATTTTTTAACTGATCGGAATCGGCTCTATGTATCGGACCGATCGAATGTTTACGTCAGCTACGTCACGCACGTGTCGCAAACTCGCATGTTAAACTCGCATGTTGTTTACTACTTGCAATACGGTGCTAAGATGTCTGCAGTGTGGAAGTATTTTAAGTTGGAAAGTGATTCTAGTCTGGTAGCTACATGCAACGTTTGCAATGCAAGCTGTTGTGTGCTGCCCCTTTAAGGACGTTGATGACGTGCTTAGAGCGTGCGTGAATCAGGAAGAAATATGAGAGACTCGCATGTTTGTGCTCGTGTTAAAAAAAAAAGGTTCAAGCTCTACAAAAACCTTCATTTAATGCTTATTTATTCCCAGCGTGGTAAGCTAATGTTTAAAAAAGTATATTTTGTTTATTTAAAAGGGATTTCATAGATCGCTATTTGTTGTTTATATTAGCGCCTAAGCGCCTAAATAGCGTGTTTAAGTTTTGTGTGTTGTGATGATTTACATGTCTTTATCTAATAGGTTTGTGACATGTTGAAGTGTTCTTCGTAACTTAAAATGTGTAACATTTTCGTTGTTGAAGAAATAGAAATGTTTATTTACTGATTGTTATTTAATACCTCATGTAAAATATATTATTTTCTTTTTTTTCTAGTTTGACGCGGTGGTACTAGCAAAGCAGCCTTTAATACTACCAACTTGATAAGGCATCTTAAAACGAAACACACGACAGAATATTGCGACTTCACTGAGCTGTAAAATTGAGATTTCATATTTGTGAGAAATAAAAAACTGTAAAGGAACAGGTTTCTTTCAGTTTTTTTTTATTGATGCACTGCTGAGCTATTTGGTTGTCAAGAGTACACACTGGATTGATTTAATAACCTGCATGCACTTAAAGTGTGCAATTAGCACAAGGAAAAGACAAGTATCGGATCGGGACTCGGTATGGGTCGATACTTAAAATTAAATGACTTGGATCGGATCGGGGGCTCAAAAAACCTGATCGGGACATCCCTACTTTTTTTACTCTAAATGATGGAGAGAGGGTGGCACAGTGGGTAACAATGTGGCCTTCCAGTTAGAAGGTTGACAGTTCAAGGCTGTTCTTCGAGGTTGTTCCTCTAAGGAGTTTGCATGTTCTTCCCATGCTTGCGTGGGTTTCTTCCGGGTACTCCGGTTTCCCCCACAATCCCAAAAACATGCGGTTAGGTTAATTAAATAATCTAAAATTCCCCTTAGGTGGACTGGTGAATCTGCGCTGGAGATAGACGCCAGCAGACCCCCGTGACCCCAAAAAAGGGAATAAACAGGATGGAAAATGAATGAATGATGGAGAGAGCTAATCTTCTAGTCTTTCTAGTTTAAAATGTGAGTAAAGGATAATGGTCTCCTAGTAAATATTACATAAAACAAGACAAGAAGTTTCAGAAGTGACTAGAATCACAATCACTTTCATTTGCATCCCAGTTGTCCCTGGCACTCTAGTATTGGATACAGAGTCGTACAGTGTGAGCTCAATTTGCAGTCGAGCATCAGAATCAATGACTGTAAAAAAAAGATGGACGTGACACCGCCCCCTGCCACAGGGCCAGTGGAGGTCATGTTAGCATGATTAGTGTTTTTATCTCTAAAAATACTATCTCTCATGTGTTTTAATCATTTTTTTAATACAAACACTTACTTTTATTGCCCAGTCGTCGAATCTCATCAACCAGCAGTGTGACTTCATGCTCCACATTCATTTTTGTCACTGAAAAATATACATTCATTACATGAAAACTGTAAGAACCTTCATTTTTATGTGATCTTAGTTCCATACATAACTCTGTCTAGTCCATTTCTTGTTCAGTTAATCTCTAAAGAACTGCCTCCTGAAGTTCAGAATAGTAATAGAACTAAAATAGCTTAAAAATAGTTTGTTATGCTTCCTTCTGCGGTGTCCTTAAGAGACAGAAACATGCCTCCAAATATATTATTATTATTATCTTATTAATAATATTATTTTAATAAGGAGGACATATGAGGAAAAACTTGATTTAAAGGAGTATGGACCAGATCATCCTGAAAATGTGGCATAAAAATAAATTTTGGCTCATTTTTAAAACAACAGGATCAGACCCAGGATGGACTCAAGCTGGTATGACTTATTTTAAGCACTTTATAGAAAAAATGAAGTTGTGTGTGTGCTCACAAACCGAAGTACAAAATGTATGTATGAACAGTAAAACACGTTTGTGGCGGAAATAGTAAATATTTGTTTTTCTTGATGACTGCTTTCTAGATTTAACTCCCCAGTGAAAAATGCACCAGTCATTTTAATTAGAAAGCAAGTCTAATATTCTATTCAAAGGTAAAATATGACGTTTTATTTGAAATGTGCAAAACCACATTCTTAAAAGTGTTAATTTACCGGAGAACGTACTAAATTTTCAACAGATGAAGTAATAATTAGGGCATGTTCTCTCTTTGGCGCCCTCTCTGGACAAGCTTGGAACAGCAACACCGCACCCTACCGGCTTTTTGCGAATTCTGACCATGAAAATACAGCAAATAGTGAACAGGAATTTTCACTTTAAAACTAATACGTGTGCGGGGATATTTTATAACATAACGTGGATTTGATTTTGTGGAACGTCATTGGTAATCGCGGATTTCTCGTAGCACGAGGATTATCATTTGATCAAAGCAATGCGGAAGTACGAATCTTAACGCTGAAAGTGAAAGAAATGTTTGAAAGACTGCGTTATTCTACCCTTCGAATCTTGCCTACTTTTCTTTGATTGAACGCAGATATACTCATTTCATTAAAACACTCTCAAACAAACGAAATAAACAAGCCTCTCAAACCCCTATGAAAGAATATGAACCAGTATTGTGAAATCATAAGTCCACTGTGAGAACTAGTATTCACTTAAATTATAATTTACACAACTATCAATTTCACGCCGATTTAATACTCAAACTGCTTACCTCCTCCGTTTATCCAACAGTTACGATGTAAGACTGTGGGCTGAGGCGAAAACGCGGATGCTTTGAAATCTGACGTCATGAACAGTTCTCTCAAGATTAACATTTTATGAATAAAACAAAACAAAAAAAATGTCATGTTAGTTAGTTAGTTATATTAGTTGTCCTTTCTGTATCTGCATCATCTGTACTCAAAAAGGTTATGGAAAGTATAGAATGTATCAATGTCATATTTTAGAAATATTATATTAACACGTTACTCTTGGATTCCTTCAATATGATAAATATTGGTATTATGAAGCATATATAATGAACCTGTTATTGATTTTGTTCAAACAGCACATCTTTAGATGCAAGTTCAGTGATTCCAGACCATGTTTTTCAGTGGATTTAAAAGCAATGGACACTCACATTCATAATATTAAAGACTCCACAAAAACACAGCCGCCAGACCTTGTATTGTCAGTTAAATAATTGTATATCTTTTGTTGTTTTTGTTTTTAATTTGTAATCCCTCCTCCCCTCTGGGAATTTTTGAGGAATTTTGAGATTTCAAGATCTATATATATATATATGTGGTAGTGTCCATTTAGACTTCACATTTCAGTAAAACTACTCAAATTTACACTTATCTAAGTAAAGGTCATTATTATGAACTTTTCTTCTTTAAAAGGAGTTTTAGAAATTGACTGGATAGTTCAAGTGTCACTTGAAGACCACATCTACATCTACTGCCATCTTCAGGTGCTATATAAAACAGCATTTTGAATGTGCGTGCAGTATTTCATGCTGTGGTCAACAGTAATGGTGGAATGCATATTATTCCTTTTGAGGCAGATTTGGACTGATCTAACCTAGACAATCATATATATATTCAGACAATATATATATTGTCTGAATTTCAAATAATTTTATTATTTTAAACCTATCATTAATACTCACACCTCTTGTGAATGTGATTACACTATCATAACCCTAACTCTGTTTTTAACCTTAATTTTGTCACAGAAAAACCTAGATCTATGGCTTTAAATGGAAACAAATATCATCTAATAATTGACATAACGAATCCATTGTTTTGGTATTTGCCTGTTAACACGTTTTTAAAACTAATACATATGCTTGCCTGTTTGAGCTTTTTATTAGAGAGTGTAACCTTATAAACACCAGGTGGCAGTATGTATCAATCTGTACTTTATTTACACAAGGAGCCATTTTCTTGATACGATTTGCGCATGCGTACAAAAATGACGCGCGTTTGTTCGTTTTTAGCGTGTCAGTGGTTTAGTGCGCGTGGGAAATGTGGTTTTTGTAAATAATGTTTTTTGTAGTCGTGTTACGTAATTAACTACACAGCACACACAAACTAACCGGCTTCGCCTCCTACTAAAGGTCGTAGTCCGTGTTGGAAAAGCTGTCAGAACTGAACATTATGCACTTTTGGCTCGTAGTGTGATGTAGTTAATTTTATAAATATATATTTCTACATTTACAATTAGATAGATTGCAGAAGACACGTGCAATGTTTCCTACTAAGGAAAATGTGGGGTGGCCCAGAGTTTCAAAGTTTACTCTGTCAGCCTGTGCTGCCGCTGTTGCAGAGTTAGGTAGATATAATTTTTAATAAATATATTCATATGTGTTTTTTTTTCTAGAAAATTGTAGTAAATTTGTTTGTTGTGAAAAAATGCTCAAATATATAGAAATAATTGACCTGAAATTACCCAACAAGTTATCACATATTTATTTTAGTCACATTCCCACTCGACCTCACTAAAACCAGGCTTCAGATCCAGGGTGAAGGTGGAGGAAGTGTCCAATCTCAGCGACACCGGGGCATGCTGAGCACAGCTGCAGGGATAGTACGAGAAGAGGGGCCCCTGAAACTCTGGCAGGGGGTCACACCAGCAATCTACAGACACATAGGTAAAGTATTTGTGATAATGAGTTTGTTTTGTCTTCATGGATGTCATATAGAACTTGCATAAACAGCTTAATCTCTAGCCAATTATCTAGATTTGAAAGGAAATGCTATCAACAGATATATGAATAGCCTATATAGGTTTTGTAATGATAAAGTTGAATAATCTTAGGCTGCTTTTCCACAACATTTTGTAAGGGCACAAATTGGTTTGGTATGGGTTATCTCTCCTCGCCTAGGTTAACCTTGTCAGCCAAGTTCATGGAAAAGATACAGACTTTACCAAAAGTCACACTGATGGAGACAAGCGGGTATGGATTGGTATGACTGTAGGTATGGATCACTAAAGTAAAGCACAAAGCTTGGGTTCTGGTGGTTGTGGTGACACGTGCCAGTAGAACTGGGCAATTAGGTAACAACATGAGCAGGCCAAGGCATTTTTCACCTAAGGCACATCCAACTGAAAAGCTGAGGCAGTTTTATTATCATATGATTGAGAATGGCCCTTCTATGGATTGGAAACCCGGAGTACCTTGGACTTTCTCCCAATGTGATCTGGGTAATAAATACTCCAGACCCCCCAGACGCCAGGGTTTGAGAGATATGTGTATCAGTCAATAAATGAATAAATCAATCAACCAAAACTTTATTTATTGCATACATAGTTACTTGCAGTCAAATTGAACCCCTCACAAAAGATAGATACAGGGAAAGACAGGGCCCCCCAGAGGTATACTCCTCCCATACTGTCCTCCAAGTATGGTAGTGTGGGATCAGGGAACAAAACCCCAAACTTACATCACACTTAACATTGGAACAGGAGAGGGGGAACAGGGGCTGCTGCTCAGACCTGTTCACCCACACCACACACAAAGATGTTGGTGCCCTTGAGGAGGAATACAGGGCTTCTCGTTATCTTGTTCTCCAGGGGAAGTTGTTTTGTCTCCAAAAACAGCCGAAGCCATCTAGAACAACTGAGGGAAAGCCAAAAGAGAAAAGTTACTCTTGTCAGTTTTTGTCAGAAATTGCAAATTTCCGAGATCTAATATCACCAGTCTCTATTCTAACCAAAATCCGTTGCATGGATGTGTCTCAATGATGTCCAATTTGCGGTCTAGAACCACAATCTGACTCCCAACAGCTATTTCAATCCAGCTGAGCAGCTTATTGGGGTTTAGAGCTGCACAGACCACTTTTGCCAGTTGTCGATAACCAAGGGGCACAACCTAATCCAGTCGGCAGAAACCCTGCTATCAAAGCTCAGAATAAATAAATACCTTCAACATCATTCAGGGACAGAACGACCGTGTACACGATGTGCCAACTACCGTGGATCATGTAGCCACCTGCAACAAAAATACTGGAAAATGCAATCTTAACTAAACGTTTTTTTGTCATTAGTGTATTCAGGTGGCAGGATGCTGGCCTACGAACAACTGAGGGAATCAGTCTTGGGCAAATCTGCAGATGGCAGTTTTCCTGTATGGTGAGGACAACAGCTGATGAAAGAAGACAGAAATAATATGTACCAAATAATGCTGTTGCCCACAGGAAAGCGGTTTTGGGAAGTATGGTATCCGGTGCTTTGGGCCAGTTCATCGCCAGCCCCACCGACCTCGTGAAAGTACAGATGCAGATGGAGGGCAGACGGCGACTAGAAGGGAAGCCACCCAGGTGAGACCTTTTTATCCTGGATTAAATGTTCTAATATTTACTGAACGTGACTATTTTTAACTGACAGAGTACGAGGGGTCTATCATGCTTTCACTAAGATCATTGCAGAGGGAGGAGTACGAGCGTTATGGGCTGGGTGGGTTCCTAATGTTCAGAGAGCCGCACTGGTTAATTTAGGAGGTATGTATTTACATTTCTAGAGCCCTATTGTTACTTCCGTAATGTTGCCTAACTTTAATTTGTGTTTAGATCTCATGACGTATGATACAGTTAAACACTTTCTACTGAGAAACACTTCCATGCCAGACAACAGCATTTGTCATGGGTTGTCAAGGTGAGATTCTTTCTGTCTTTTGATGTTGAACTGAATTCCAAAGTCGTGTTCAATTGCTTGTTTCAAAACATTGTACAGCATTTGCTCAGGATTGGTGGCCGCTGTCATGGGAACACCAGCCGATGTGGTGAAAACGAGAGTTATGAACCAGCCTCGTGATTCAAATGGCAGGTAAGTCTAGGGGTTGTGGTCCAATTGAGACATAATAAAATGCGTAGTGTACTTTTTACATTTAAAAACATACTTTTTATAATTCTTTTCAAAGGGGTCTTCTCTACAAGTCTTCTACCGACTGCCTCGTTCAGTCAGTGAGACGAGAAGGATTTTTCTCTCTCTATAAAGGGTTTCTACCAACTTGGTTTAGAATGGTAATGAGTTAAAAAAGGGTATTTTTATGTTACTATTTAAATCTAATTCTTATCTGTTTTCACTTGCAGGCTCCTTGGTCTTTGACATTCTGGCTTACTTTTGAGCAGATGAGACGAGCAATGGGAATCAGCTCATTTTAAATAAATTTAAGAGGTGAACCAAGAGCAAACAGCTGCTGAATATTTGAGTTTATTTAAATTTGTAAACTAAACTAATAGTTGGAAAATATTCAGTCGTTTGTTCAAAGCATGTGTAAATGGCATCAGAAATCAGAATCTATACAATTAATTTTATAAAGGAAAAAAAAATTCAAATGGTTCTCTATATATATTTATTTAATTTCACTATATACAATGCTAAAAGAATGCAACGAACGCACATTGTTGAAAAAAAAAAGAAATAATAAAGAACTTTTATAAAAAGTGCCTACTTGCATAACTGATATTTACAAACAATATACTGAGGATTGATATTAAACCCATTATATTATACAAAATAAAATTATATTAAATGAAAGAGTAGAATGCCATACGTCCATGGTGTTTTATATTAAACATTTACAGTCCTAAAACCGCTAGAAGACATCAAGTCACGTGGGACGTAATATTAAACCCGGAACGTAAACAATGAGAATCACTTCCGGTTTAGTTTTCCACGTCCAGTGAAATGGCAGCGCCGGGAAGCGGAACGTCTAGGCGTTTAGTTCAGTATGTTATCGTCCGATCCGATCTGATACACAGTTTATCGTGGCCTCTCGGTGCGGTAATAACTCAAGCGTGTCACGCAGCCACTGCTGCCATTCATTTGCACTACAACGACGCGGACACCCAGGAGTATCTGGCGGAACTGGACAGCATGCACAAAGTAGTGCTGCAGGTTTGTACGCATGCGCGATCCTCACAAACTTTGTTGGCTTAGTTTTGTTTATTAATTATGTTTTATATTCGTGTAAAAGCGCTTTTAAACGACATTGGTCTGTTTGATGATTATATTCAGTTGCATTGTGTTAACTGTGCATCCAGCGCCAGTCATTGGCTGATGACACAAGTCCAGGTTCTACTTGTCACATTAAAATGTTCTTGTTTAGAAACATATATCACAAATTAAATCACTGCTTCCAAGTTTCAACTTTGATATGAAGCATTCCTCTAAATATGATTTTGTTATTTAGTCGAATTATTTACAATATATATATTTTAAATGTAAATAATTTGATCAATTCCTAAATAATAAAAAAAAAATATATATATATATCTGTTCTTGCCGCAGGCCCCAGATGAGGCTTCTCTCACCTCTCTCTCCAGTCTTCTTTGTGAAAAAGATATTGCACACAAACTCTGGATGGAGCAGCCGGAGAACATACCCACATGTTTGGCACTGAAGCCTTACCCCAAAGAGAGCGTGCATCCTTATCTAAAGAAGTTCAAGCTTTTCAAATGAACTGTGGAGATAAATAGAGGCTATTACAGTTGCATACGACAGTGAACCAACTCGAATCTCATCCATTTATATTGTCTGCACTCATCTAATTTGTGAAAAATCAAACTGTAAACATCAGAAATTTAAACGCAATTGTTTTCTGCATACATGCCCATAAAGATATGCAATAGTAGATTATAAAACTTTTTATTTATAAAATATGTTTTCAGGAAGTCTTCTTGCTGAAGATTTCCAATTCCATGAAACTGCACCCTTATCATCTTTTAGGGGTGTTTTTCTCCTCAGTTGTGTCTTTTTGAGTAACATTTGTTATTCATTCCTAAAATCAAAGGATGCTATGACTGGAAAGAGGTGGGCTCAGCAGTAACTCAGGATCAATTAAACATAAATACTTAATTGTTAGTAATTTTGAATAGGGCTGGTAAAAATGGTACCATTTCACTGATAAATGTAACATCAGTACCCTAAAGAATGGATAACAGATGACTCCTTTAAGGCTACTCTAGTAATTATGCCAGTTTGTATAACCTAAAACTTGAGCAAGTTCACATTTTTTAAAAGTTAAAGTTCACAATTAAATCAGAAACAAAGTTAAGTAACAATAGTGCACACCTACTTAAGTGTCTCCATGATTATTATCCTTTAAATTTTGCAAATGTGTGTCAGGGTTTTGAACTTGATAAAAAAAACACCCTTTTTTTACATGTAAAGGTCATAAAATAGTGTAATATCAGGCAACACCTGAAAGCTTTTATCTCCCTGATTCTAAGTGTATGCACAAATCTGTCATTATTATGACAAAACGAACCTTTTACAGCTGAAATTTATAGGATCCTTGCAATGCTAGCTCAGCATTATAATAAGTTATAATTCCATCGAGTTCCTCTCGTGACCATTTCAAACTAAGTATTTTATAGCTTTAAATAGGTGACAAAATACAAATCCATTCACCACAGAAGCTACTAAAGTTTGTAAATATGTATAGATAGATAAAGTGCAATGGCACATTTAGCATAAATAATTGAAACCAAACTTGCAACATAACAGTTAAAATACGATCAAGAGGTTCCATTGATTTAAACAAGTTGTTTGTAGTATATTATTTTGTAGTACACAGTATTTCATAGCAAGAGATTACATTTATATTTAGCAGATCATTTCTGGTTGCTTTTTGTACCGGGACTGGAAGGGAGTTCCACCAGCTGGGAACAGTGCATGAGAAAGTTCTGGTGAGCGATTAAACTAATGATTTTGTATCATTTGAAGGAGTCAGGCTTCATTTACACTAGTATTAGAACACACTATAACGGTAAAAAGTCAATAAATAGGGAAAAAAAATCAATATCTTGTAGAGTTGAATTAAAAATTAAAGTATATTGTGTATAGCTTTTATCGGAACTTACATTACCAATTATCTACATCCAATTATACAGTTTGCTATGATGGATAAAGATGGCACTGGCAATCCTTTTTTACATGGTGCTTTATTGCAATGTGTTGCATTCTCACATTCATGGATGTTATAGAGATTTGTTAGTCAAAGCATAATTTCCTTCAAGGTATGCATCTTCACCTTGGAAAAGCAACAAAGGGGCCATATGCACGAGGTGAGAGGATGTTTCGTGTTCGTCTGAGTGTATGTGTGCAAATGTATGAGTGTAAACGTCAAATCTCCGTTTGAGCAGCCACAGATTTCCATGAAACGGACAAGAAAAATAAGACTGATTCACTAGATGCGAAACACAGCTTTGCAGGTCGCGGGACAATCCCGCAGCTGCTGGACCCAGCATGTGACTGATTGTCTACAACGTCCTAAGAAAGGTAGGATTCTCCAGATTGACCTGGATCAAGAGAAGTCGAAATCAAAACATGCAGAATTCTCCCAGAGACATGTCCCACACACAGCTGCAATGATAGCTCTTAAGAAAAAAGTTCACAAGTATTATACAAAACTGGACAAAATGAGTAAAATGTATATATCTATATATATTTGTTTATTTATATTAATTCTACAGGTGAAAAGTGCAACCTTGCCTTGAAAGAACGAGCGCCGTTTTGGTGGAGCTACTAACACAAGTTCCCTTCACCCATGCGGCTTGTAATTAAGGCAGCACTTACAATATGCAAAAAATCTCAGGTAAACAGTGGCTACTGTCGATGAATGATGAGGAAAGTGTGTGGTATGAAAAGTTTGCATAAATGGTTTTAGCACTTGGCACTGAGAGGGCGGAGCCTGGAGGGACTGATAAACACTGAGCTGAGTTTGGTGAGGAATGTACAGAAAAGATTAAAGCCTGGAGGTCTCGAAGTATGGGGAAAGGGGAGGGGGAGTACCTGAAGAAGCTCAGCATAGTAACATCTACGGCTCAAAGTACACCAATGTAGCTCTTTCGGAGATCCAATCACGAGGGCCCAAGAAGCCAAGTTCTTCCTCAAGAACCTGAGTTGCGTTTGAAGCGGGAAACATACATTCAAGGTGGTTTTGTTAACGTTTTTCCAGAACATTTTGATGGCCTCTATCCTTGAAATTTACGTATAAAGTGCAACACTAGATTGTATTCCTTGCAAGTTCCCGGAGCATTTAGATCTTAGTAAAAAATCCATGTAAAATACAGCAAAAGTCTTACAAAGGTCAGTATAAGAAAATCTTCATAAACAAGAAAACTTGCTGAAAATATGTACAAGAGGCACCTCAAATTTGGTATAAAGAATCCAGCTAAATAAAGTCAAATATCTAAGTGGAGTTGCATCTCGTTTTTCGCTCCGTTTCGAGCTACGAACCACATTTTCCTTGCGTTCGAAATCAAACGGTATTCGTTAGCAGGTGCAGTCAAAGCAAACCGTTTCGCGTCAGCTTCAAAACGAAGGCCAAAAGCTTTTTTTAACCTCCAAGGTGCATAGCTAGCGGTTAGAAAACTTCCTGAAAACACTCTCGAAGAGGTGCTTGCATGTTTGGTTGTAAAACGGGGAACGTCTGAACGTCTTCAAACATAATCTACGGGTGAAATGTAGGGGATAAAAATACGCACAAGGAGCAAATCAAATCGCGATGCTACATTAGTCCACTTGCATGAACCTTGCATATGATATGAATCGTTTAGGATCTTGAAGCTTTGGTCATAATTCCATATGGCAAATCTACACCAGACAGTTGGAGGAAACCCCAGCACTACGAGTCTGCGCCCGTTCTGAAAGCAAGGTCGCACTTTTTCAGAGCTGTTTAAACTTTGACAACAGAGAAATTAAATAATATGGCCTTTTTTTTTTAATTAACCCGTACAAAAAGCCAGTCCATGCTGCTTCTCCCTCAGCAAAGTCACATTCAGCAGTCGCTAAACCATTCTCAACACCCACAGGAAAAGTCGTAGGTATTTCAAATCAAAATGAGGACATTTGTCTGTTTTCCATTTGAAACATCGGATATACAGTATTAATCACACGCGTTCAGACAACCATACACATCTCGAAAACAAAATAAACCCAAATAAAATGGAAGAAAGTAGTAATTACCACAAACTCGGAGCACTACAATTCGTTGATTCAGAACAGATACATATTCACATTTATCTGTTATATACACAATACTTTGAGAATCCAGGTTCGGAGAAAGTTCTGTTGTACCTTGATGTGCAATGACCGTGAGAGCCGTAATAACCGAGGAAATAAGATTATTAAACATTATACAACAGTTTGCTATATTTGGCATCAAAATGGTAACGATGATCATTAAAAACAATTCAACCCACCTCATGAAAATATTTCGTTTTAGAAGGAAACCTGACGGAGGAGAGCAGAAAACGTTAACAATCCCGATGTACTTCAAACGTACGCGACTCAATCTCAACAGCACATACTTCTTTGTAAAAACAATCAAAGCTGGTTTAGCATCTGAGAAAATGAGCCATTCGTTGACTACCCCCCCCCCCCCCATCACACACACACACACACACACCACGAAAGGGGGCGAAACTGCAGATGCAACACGATTCCAATTACGTTGCACTTGTGAAATACCTCGTGCTCGAAAATCGATCACAGTGTGCAAGTCATAATTAAAAGAGAAAATAATTTCAACGCAAACGAGCTTGATTCCGAACAGGGCATGACTTAGTAGGTAAATGCTGATGAACAGTGTCTGACTGGGCAACAGTAGTTTCATGAGCAGTCAAAAGAGCTGGAGAGTTCATCCGACGACACCTTGCTCCTCCAGTCGTGAGAGAGAGAGAGCACCTATGCTTTCAAGAGTTTTCTCGAAATTCTCCACATTCTATTTTCCTGCCTGGGTTCAATGCAGGGTTTCGTTTGATTAACTGTAAAAACTCGAGCCTTTTCCGCTTCGAGACGGTTGCCTTTTTTTTTTTTTTACAAGAACAAAAATGAACTCACGAAGCCATTAGAAAAACTGGTGTTATGTCATTTGATGACGTTTGGTGCTAAAAGGAGATTACAAAATCTGAGTTTATCCCAACTTTGTCCGTTTGTGCTGTACAGTAATAGCAACACATTGGCGCAAACAACACTGATGGGCTGAGTTGACCCTAAGTGGCTCGTATTCACAGCTGCTGAGGGGGGAAATGTGTTGGACATTGCGTAAAAAAAAAACCTAAAAAAACCCAAAGATTGTTTCAGAACAGCGTTGCCAGGAACGTCTGTAGCAGATTGATACAGAGCAGTCTCCCGATCTGAAAAAAAAAAAACAAGCGAAACGACAAACAGAACAGACGAACAAATAAAAAGAGGCGGGAAATCCCTCCCAACATCAGGCACTGCTTAGAAAGCCTATCAGTCACAGATCCAGCTGAAACTGAGCATTTACACCATGAACCTAGCAACACCATGGCAACACCCTGTCCCAGTTTCCACTCTGACCAATCCGAGCTCTGCACCGTTGGCCTGACTGACAGGACGTGTAGCTGGCTGAAGCAGCATGTCCGTGTATTTATACAGACTTGGCAAACTCTGGAACGTGATCTTTTCTCCTTTTATTCCGGAAACTGACGTAATAAAGGTGACCAGGAATGAGCACTTAATCGAGCGGCTCTGAAACCGCCCAATCCTGGGTCCAGGCACCGGCCCCGCAGACAAGCTGTTTAGAAACCAAAGGTGGAGGATAAAAATCTCTAGATGTGGAGACAGTCCTCTGGCGGACACGGGGTGGCTCACTCGGTCAGGAGCTGCTGCAGGAGGCTCTTCTGCTGCGATTGGGTGCTCTGGGTCCCGGCCGAACCTTTCTGAGACTCGATGGAGCCCGACTGGTTAAGGTACGAGTCACTTCCCACAAGGTTAACTGTGCACTGGACATCAGCAAACACTTGGACCTGCTGTACCTGAATAAAAATAAAATTATTAGTAAGACGGGTCCTAATAATATTTCTTCAAATTAACTCAATATAGCGACTGTTAATTTTTGTAAATGTACACAATGCAAAGGAGACTTGTAGTCGTATATGCAGTGTTTCCCTTACCATTATATTAGGGGGGCGCCCCGCCCCCCCAACGGCACCCCCCGCCCCCTTGAAAGTCAAGTTTATTTTATTTTATTTTCGTCAATAACGACAGAAGTAATTTATATACAACAGGTCTTTGCTTTTTTTCTTTTATGAAACTAAATAGCATTATGTTATTTATACGATGGCATGTAATTTCTGTCTCAACGTTTGCGCGTTTACAATTGTCCTCCGTATCGCGCACGGCGGAGTTCCGCCCCGATGCGCGCGGACCGCGGAGTTCCGCTCCGATGCACGTGCACACACACACACCCATCAGCGGACAGAGACCGCGCATCAGAGAGTATGTCGCAGCAGGCAAAAATATCCACGTTTTTTAAACGCTCCCAAGGTGGTGACGATGACAGCACGTGTTCTGCTGCGAGCAGCAGCCGGTGTAGCTTTCCTACTCCGAATCAAAGTACAGAAAAGAGCCCAAGTGCTGCATGTCTTGCCCCTGACAAGCAGCAAAAGTCTAGCCACCACAGAACGACAGGTTTTGACCCAGCTTGGCTGTCAGAGGCGAAATACTCCCCCTGGCTGTACAAGACTGATCTTGGTAAGTAAGTAAATACACACATGCATGAATGAACGAATTGATAAATAAATTGCTTAATTAATAGCTAGCTAGTTAGTTATACAATGGCATTTCCTGCTTTAAACTATCACTATGTTAAGTTGATTTTTACTGTTGTTACTATCAGTTATCACTTTTAAAGCCTAACAGTTAATGTATTTACAGGTCAAAACAGACATTCGCAATAGGCTGCAAGGGGACCATCTTGCAGCCTGCATGCGGATCTCAATAAATGGGCCAGAAGTTTCAGACTATCCATACCAAGATGCTCTGGAAATGTTCTTTCAGAAGCCCAGAAAGATGCACTGCAGTGACAAAAGCTGCACACTTTGTGAATAATTAACATATTAAAATAAATCTGATGTTTAGTGTTTAGTTCAGTGTACAGTTGTTTAGTTATTGTACAGTAATTGTTCAGACATTATAATATATTGGTATACTGCAATTAAAAGAAACATATAAACACTATGAAGTGTTTGTGTGAGTGTTTTGCCGCACCACCCATAACACCACAACCCCCCCCAAGGCCATGATCCTAGGGGAAACACTGTTATGAATGGATTTATTAGTTCTGTGATTGAAATTCAAAGCTTTATTTTATTCAAAGCTTTAAAAATATATATTTAAAAGGTAGAATGTCTCCTATTTTAACACAGACACCGCTATAGGTTGATTAGCATTTATGTGTGATTTTTAAATTATGTTTCAAAAGAGAAAACACAAAAGTTTGACAGTACATGGCTTCACCCGACCACTAAGTACGAGTAAAAAAAAGTTTTGCCAACATGTGTAAACTTATTACCACAACTGTACATAAAAAATGCCCAAATTACAAAATAAAACATAGTTAAATACATTTCCAGTTAATTATTATAGACTTTCCCACCTAATAAAGGGCACATTTGGCATGAACAAAATGCAAAGAGAGTGAAAAAAAAAAAGGTCGCTACCATATTTTGTCTTCAAACCAGCATTGATTGTTATGGACACACAAAATCTCAGGGGGTTTGTAGGATTATAAAAAGTGATGCTAAAGATCATCAATATCACGTAGATTGAAAGCCAGTCATGAACTGAAACAGAAACAACCGTGTAAGAAGCTTAAAACAGTCTATAAATAAATACATTAGTTCAGTGATTGTCGTATGTTTTCATTTGAAAACTTTCGGCCAAATCAAAGCTTAAAATAAAACACTTTCAGGATGCTGATACCAGAAGGCGTTTTGATCAAAAGACTGCTTTGATCTTTTAGTTGCTTTGCCTCACAAGCATTTCTGCCAATTACATCCTGCTTTTAAAATAAACACCTTTAGCTAAAGGTTGACCACTTTTTATATTATTTATTTGTGATTTTGTAATTATGTTTAAAAAGAGTAAACACAGTTGTTTGACAACAAATGGCTTCACCCAACTGGTAACTAAGGTTAAAAAGAAAAAATACAGTTTTTTTGCGGCATCATTAAGAAAAAACATATACCAATTAAGAGAGAACAATTAAATGAAACTGTGGTTAATAATAAATCCCAGTAAATAGTGCAGTGACCATCTTACCTGATCATTACACATTGTAGTCACGTTGCCAAGGTTACTGTTGCCCATGCCGACAGATGGTCCAATTGGAGGTAGATTGCTCACCGCTCCTGAGCCTCCGGCCATTGATACGGTGATGCTCATGTTGTTATAGATGCCTTGCTGCCCAAAGCTCTGAGAGACCGGCTGACCCGCCTGGTTATACAAACTGACACCAAAAGGAGAAAGCGTTTCAACGAACTGTATCTCAACAACACAAGAGACTTTTTAGAGAATAAATTACCCATTGTTCGGAACAGCCCCTTGCTGCCAGTTCTGCTGGAGCAAAGGACTCTGGGAGCTGGAGTTCTGAGGAGAAAGCAGGGGACTGGTGGGACTGAGCTCTGGAGCGAAGGATGGATCAGCCTGTTGCATCAACCCTGTGACAAACGGAATATTAGCCTTTGCTAATCATATCCCGATACGCTTCATTCTGATCAGACATACACAGAATCTTCCGACATATCATTTTTGAAAATTAACAACAAAGCGAATGAATAATTTTAAACTAAACTGTCAACAATTACATTTTTAACAACTAAACAACATTTTTGAAGTTAAAATGGAGACCTACCAGGCCCCCCGAATTGCTGGAAAAGCCCCTGCTGAACAGGAGTGTTCACAGGCCCCCCAAACTGCCCTTGAATGCCTCCCAGAAGGCCTTGGTTTCCCATGCCTCCCCTGGCAGGCAACTTGGGGTCTAGAGGTCCCGCCAAGGGGTTAAAATGGCTGGGAGAGGTAGGGGTGGTTCCTGCCACAGAGTTGTATCCTGGAGGAAAACCGAACTGCTGCTGTGGAGCTGGCGGCGGTGGCTGCTGTTGCTGGGGGGATTTGGGAACTCGCTGAGCCCCCAGCGGCCCAGTGTTCATCCCCTGCCTCATTAACATGACCTTCTGCTGCAGAAGCTGCCGCTGGCGGTGCTGGTAACTATAGAGCTCCCGCTGCCGCTGCGCCATCATCTGAGCATTGAGCGGAGGCTAAAAGACACAGAGAGCGAATGGGCTTTTAGTTTCAGCACAAAAGAACCAAAAATATTTCAATAATAAGGCTTTCAAGGGACCATTGAGAATCAGATTTAAGATCTACATCATACATAGGTTTATTTAAAAAACTGCCATGAAACTATAAAATATTTAAAATAGAAATCACTGTTAAGAAAAATGCATAGAAGCAAAAATGTAACACGGAAAACTGATTTTTTTACAATAAAAAAAAATGCATGTAAATATAGTGATTTTCTGATCTCAAAAAAATCACAAAACGACTGTTTTCAGAATTTTAAAGCTTTTGTAAAGAACAAAAATTATAATTTGTGTTTGCCATGGCAGACATCTTCGTAAAAACAACGTAAAAGGTCAACTTGCCCGGCGTATGTTGGGAAATCTGTCTCAAGCACTCAATCTGAAGTGTCGGAAATATAAGAGATGTAAAAAAATCACCTACAACAGCGAATTTTATTAAATGTATGACTTTTTAAGGCCTGAAATTTGGGTGTGTACATTTTTAAGACCCTGCGGAAACACTATTGGCTCAATGGAAATCTAATTGATGGACACGACTTCACTTTTCAGCTTTTTAATTGTAAGAAAAATTCACTCAATGAAAAGCCTATTTTCTTGACATTGTGTGAACTGCAGAAAAGCTCTGAATGTTGTAATCTGAAATTTACATTGAAAAACTCAAAACAAAAAAGTAAAGAAGTGTGTCAATTGTTTAATTTGTATACATTGATTTATTTGCATAAGATGGCACATAAAAAGAATAGACAGAAATGTGGCATTTTATCTGTATGTATATTAGTTGAGAAGTGTGTCAGTTTAAAATAAATATTCATTGAAACGGATAAAACTAAAAAGGTTAAAATTTGATTTATTTCATTCAAGCCTCAAGTTTAAGAAAAAAAAAAGACACTAATTCAGGTCTGAATGGGTAAGTCACATATTGTTTTTATGCATATGAAACATTTATATATAATAAAAATTAATCTTTGCGTCACACAACTGAAATATGCATGTTTTAAAATACTAAAGTGTACGTCACACTGTAGTTAAACAATAAAAGAAATGGAACATCTTTTTTAAATGATTTTATTAGTCTGAACGGATGGATAAATAAAAGCATGACTGACTGAAATCTAATACATGCATTATACATTTTGTTTAAATAAAAAAAATGATATAAATTTTACAGAAACCAGACCAGCACTAAATTCCTACAAGCACTACCAATGGTTCTCAGTGTTCTTCTAACCTGAGAGGGCATCTGAGGCTGCTGCATGCCCTGCCGGATCCCCATAGCAACATGCCCCCCTTGTGGGAACGGGCTCATGGCTGCCAGCCTGTTCTGGAGCTGATTGAGAGAAGAGATAGATCACCACTAAACAAGTGCAACTAATCACGCATTTGCTTGGCAGCTGCACTCCTCAAAAGAACAAGTTCGTTCCGCGGCATGCATTGACTAAATCTGGAACACAGTGCACCACTTCTCAAGAGGAGCTCTTAGATGTTGTGCATTCACAATTATTACAGTAGAATGAAAGTACAGCGTGAGCTCTACCATCTGTGGGCCTTGCAGACGTTGCTGAAGCTGGAGTCTCAGCTGGTTTGGAGGTAGCCGAAGCTGGTTGGACACACCAGGAGCTCGGTTCATTCCGGGTTGTACCACATTGCCTGGAAACGGCATCCGCGGGGCCCCGAAACTCTGCACCGTCCCCATCTCAGCAGGAAACTGCGAGGGCGATGAGGGGAACTGAGAGGGGTAGTTGGGCAGTTTGGGGTCCATCGGTGCAGGTGTGGAGGGCTGAGATTGAGGGAAGGTCTGGCTGACTGGTTCCAAGCATCCACTCTGTAGATGAGGATGTAAATGTCGACATCGTTTGAGGAAAATAATGCAAAGAAGCAACTGCTGGTTACCAGATACCACTGAATATTACTAACCTGGACAATCTTGTCAATGCCCAGTGCTCGGTCCAGCTCGGCCAGCTCACTCTCATCAGTGTGGCTCAGGAAAGTAACCAGTTGCTCCAGCAATGCTTTCTCATCATTTCGACCCTCGGGTGTTGTAGGCGGACACAGCATCTCATCCAGTGGACAAGGAACACACTGCCTACAAGACCAGAAGGGAACTCACTTTGATTCTGAGAAACACTGCTGGTAAAAAAGGTTGCAGCATCCGGTGAACAGTGCCCTGGACATATACACGTGGTTGCACAGGAATCTTGAACATGTCGTCATTTCCCAACCTCACCACTCTCTCTACATCTTCATTACAAGTTTCTATTTGTTCAATTTCTTAAATGTTTTGGTAGCTATTTAAATAGTTTAATACCTTTAATATTTAAGAGGAAGAACTAACACACTGTTGGAATCGTCTGCAGATTTAGTCGTCATTCACACCACGCTGATCACTCAGATCTGCTCTATTTGAAAATACAGCCATGTGACATCATACGGGCCACTCGTTGGTCACATATGTCATCGTACGCATTTACTTGATTGATTAGAATGAACTTTCACACAGAAGTAAACGATGAAGCGCATGCGATAACGCTCTAGAAATGGACAGAGTCTCGGACCGCTTTGCAGTCTGCTTTTGGTCCGATTTTTATTTCGGTTCTTGCTTTCTAACCGGTCCAAATGAACCAAACTAAACGGGAAAACAAACTCTAGAACGAAGGAATCTAACTAAACAAGTCAGGTGTGAAAGCCTCCTTAGACACTATTTTAAAAATAAAGTCATGAGTCTTTCGAAGTGTTTTTATGGAACAACAAAGAAATGGTGGAGCATCTCGTCCAGTGTGGAGGGAACATACAGCAGTGGCAAGGGGAGCTTCAGGGACTTCCAACATGGAGGAGCGGAGAAAGGAGAGCATTTGGACGTGGACGTAGGATCTTGCATTCTTAACAACAATAGGGAATAATTTGATCAAAAAAAGTTTTTCGTACTCTAATAAGAGCACTCAAGTTGGCTCCTCTCTCTTGGTTCCTTTACTGAACAGTCCGTGTCGGAATTATATACAGAAATTATTAGTACATTGCATACTTAATGCACTACATTAAAACCTCAATTCAATCTTAATGTGTCTTAATGTTTAAAGGATTAAAAGGAGATGTTCTGTTGCAGAGTCTAAGAGCTAAATATATCTACCAGGGGGAAAGATCATTTTTAATGTGGAGCAAGCCAGTGTATGGAAGAGCACATCTGTTTATAAACTTCAAACTTCCATCAAGTTATTCATGCAATTTTTAAACTTAATTGTACCTGTGGACGCAATTTTAGTTTCAAAATATTTCAATGTTAATTCATTTAAATTTCTATTTACTCATATTGGTGCACTTACATGTGTTGCTCCTTAAAAAAAGGCTGAATCTAGCATTTTATTTCCGTCTCTGGGATACACTTTTCTTTTGGCCCAGAGTTTCAAAAAGCACCTTACGGTTTCTTATGAAAAAGCTAATTCATTCAATAATTTCAAAAACACTCACTCTTGAGGAGAAGAGAGAGGTGCAGGAGTCTGGTTGCCCAAGCTGGTTTCAAAAGTCAATGGCTCAACCAGGGGCAAGGCCTGGAACTGCTGAGAGTCTGGAAGCTCCAGCTTGGAAAGACCTGCATCAAATAGGAAGAAGTTGTCGTTGGTTCTCCTCCCTTCCATAGTAAGAATTCGCTGTTGAACAAAGTTTATTTCCAAAACCTGTGTTGGAGTTGAAGGAGTTGAGGCTGGTTGGACTGGCAAAGGGACTGCTGCTCTCCTTGGGAGGCTGGAACGGGTCTGTGTCGCCAAGATCTGCCACTTGACCTTGTCCCTGGTTTGGTGTGGAAGGGTCACAAAACTCAAAGGAGGTCTGACGGGAAAGGTTTGCTCCATCAGGGAATGCTAAAGAGAGGGTGGAGTAGAAGATTTGTGAAATCCAGACTCTCATTAATAAATGAGAATGGAGCTAGGAGTTCACGGGCGTCACCTTGGCTTGATGCGTCAGGTGACTCTCTTTTTACATTCACCACGATGGAAAGGTTCTCCTCATTGGGCTGGTCAAGCACTGTTTGCTCAACTGCTTTACCGTCGACAGAGCTCCTCAGAGACGGCAAGAGCTGGTTCAACGTGTCCGGATCCGTACTGGGAAACTGCTACTCACACAGCAGAGGGGCAGAATCAACATCATACAGCCTTCCAGAGCCCAAGGAACCACCTCAGGTGAACTTAAAGGTTAAAGGTTAACATAAATGAAGGAAAAAATGTTTCCTAAAAGTAGACTGACCTTGTCATCGGACTGAAGTGAGCAAGGAGTCGTGCTGCCGGTAGTATCAGAGCAGGACACACTTTCTCTGCTCCCTTTCTTCTCCGACTTCACCTTTACTGTCTGAAGGCTGAGGGCAGCTGGAGGTGGCAAGTCCTCCAAGTCCTTTTCATCTGTATCCAGCAAGAAACGTAGCAGTTGGTGGTCCTGGGGCTCTTTCCCAGGTCCCCGTGCTACCAAGGCCGAGTTAGGGCTGGAAGGTGGCTCCTTCTTGATATCCGGCTCCTTGCCTGCATCAGCAGGGCTGCTGTCCTGGAGCAGGCGGTGCAGAATCTTATGGCGCTCTGTCAGGCTGCTGTGAGAGGCTGGACATTGGGATGCGTTGGGACGAGGTTGGGAGTCATGTTCGGCAGGACACAACTCATCCAAAAGCTGGCTGAGTTTGTGGTTGCCCAAAGTAGTTCCCTTAGGCTCATCGGTGGATGTTTCAGGAGGTTTGCCCGGGGGTTGGCGTGCTGGTGAGCTGCTTGGGGTTGAAGTCTGTCTGGGGGGCAGGGGAGAAGGGAGAGAGAAACTAACGTTGTCACCACCAGAATGCTGCCTGGTCAGTGCACCAACCGGCGAGTGGATGCCAGGCGTTGAGGGGGAAAATGGATGGCCAGTTAGCCGTGGGCTGCTGGCCAGACCCGGGCTGCACCGAGGAGGTCGGGGCGACATGAATGAGGTAGGGGTTGCTGTAAGAGGACTGCCTAGTGGAGATTGGCTGCTGACCTGCTGGGTGGGTCCAACACGGTTAGGTGTCAAATACCCTTGTGGAGTGGGTGTGGGGGGACCAGAAGAGGCACAGGTGCCATTTGAGGTGTTGAGATGGAGGCTGAGGTCACTGGATGGCTGAAGGGCAGGTGAGCGGGAGGCTGGGGCAGCAGGAGACGGAAGGCTGGGGGTAGTGTTTTCCTGAGAGCTAGTAGTGTTGTGTTCCCTGAAACAGCAGTGCAACATTGCTGAAATAAACTTGAAATATGTAAAGAAATATTATCCTATTGACTCTTAGTCATGTGACATGATGAAGTTGGAGAGTGCCTGTTACTGGCTGACCGCACAATTCCTGAAACTGAGCGTCCCCAGTACGTAACAGTATTTTTGATGTTCTGTTTGTCCAAACATTTCAATAATCTATGTGTGAATGCTTTAACCACTGATGCATGTTGTCCATCCTGCGTAAGCCAAAGATTCTACAGTTATTTTTCATTTGTCTTCTTGACAAGACACAAAACATCTTTCATTTCCATAGCTGGGTTAACGGTCAGATCAGCTCATAGTACAACAAATCGACTAATCATGGCTGAAGAAATTCCAAATGTGCACTAGAATAAAACTACTGGTCATCTGCTTTCCAACCATTCACTCTACCACTTAGCCACAAAAGCTGAGGTGTCATAAGCCATTAATCTTTATATCTGAGTGGTTTCTAACAATTTAAAAAGTGATCTCAGTGATCTTAATCTAGTGAAAATCATCTATGTCTGGGATTTGGGCAGTAAAAGTTTACATTTAATAATTTCACCAAACTCTCCATTCCTAATCAATCGATTATGGTTCAATTTGATTAGATGGTTTACTTTTTGTCCATTTTCTCGGAAGAATGATGGCAGAATTTCATTGCTGCATTCAATGACATCCCAGCAAATCCAGATGTATTCTAAACAGATGGCTTAGGTCTTTGAGGACTTGCATTATTTTCTGACGGATTTCTGTGTATTACTATGCTAATAGGGCTTTTGTCTGCAATCCAAAATTTATCTGAATATTGGTCAGTTGAACACATCCAATGCAAAATAAGAGCTACCTGTCTATAGTGTGAAAGCCCATGATGAAGGGCTGTACATCTGGGTTTTGGGGGCAGCAGAATTTGCACCGCGTCTGTGCACTTAAAGATGTCCCATCGCTGAGTGTGAAATGGTACAGAGGACTGATGGCCGAGCCGTGGGTCATGACTGCCAAAACAAACAAATATTACATTCTTATTGCACAACAAGGAATTTAAAATGTTAAAGAAACACACCCACTTTTGTAAAATTATTATTTTTTTTTGACATTCTCCAAGTGATCACAAAAAGCCTCAACACACCTATTAGGGGTGTAACAGTTCACGGTATGTATTGAACCATTTCTGTACGGCCTGTTTGGTTCGGTACACTTGCGTACCGTTTCGGTATTCTGTATATTTATTAAATAATATAAATGTATTATTAGCGTGATATTAAGCGCAGTGGAACTACACCCGTTACACCACTAACACCTATCTGAATTTACGATTTGGCTTCAAACACAGCGTGACCAACACCAGAAAGCTGCGTTGAGCGTTTTGAAAGCGAGTGTGCGTTAAGATGCATACAATTGCTACTGTTGTACCACATTTTCAGGCAGGGATCATCATTGCATTAATATTTCCTTGCCCCAGAGGAAGAGCACCCTGCTGAGAAGCCATCCGCAGATTCATGCGAATCTCAATTCGGATCGGTGTGTAGAGGTGGATTTCCTTCCAAAATATCAAATTTTTCCTATTGAAGCATTGACGCCCTATAGTCACATCATGTACTAAATAGGAAAGCTTTGATATTTTTTTTTTGCAAAAAAGGAGTGTTTCTTCAAAAAGATGAAACCATTTCTATAAATTCCAAGGTGGTAAATACACACAGGCCAAACAACTGTTTAATAAAAGGACTGCTGTGCATTAGGAAGCTACTTAGAAATTAAAAAGGAAATTCAGTGATTACTATAATATCAGCAAGAATCAAAGGAAAGGTGTACAGAACAGTAGTGAGACCAGCTATGATGTATGGGTTGGAGACTGTGCCATTGAGGAAGAGACAAGAGGCAGAGATGGAAGTAGCAGAGATGAGGATGTTGAGGTTCAGTTTAGGAGTGACAAGGATGGACAAGATTAGGAACGAGCACATCAGAGGGACAGCTCAGGTTGGTTGTTTTGGAGACAAAGTCAGAGAGGCCAGATTGAGATGGTTTGGACATGTGCAGAGGAGGGATAGTGGTTATATTGGTAGAAGGATGTTGGAGATGGAGATGCCAGGCAAGAGGTCAAGAGGAAGACCAAAGACAAGATATATGGATGTGCTGAAAGAGGACATGAAGGTAGTTGGTGCAAGAGTAGAGGATACTGAGGACAGAGTTAGGTGGAAAAGGATCATTCGCTGTGGCGACCCCTAAACTGGGAACAGCCGAAAGGAAAAGAAGAAGAAGTGATTACTATAATATGATCAGAGCAACAAGGTTTGTAAAGGTACCCTCATGAAGCAGCTTTCTGGCATGGGAGGGCTCGTTGCCCTGAGGCTGGAAGAATGCGTAGATACATTTCCGAACCAGATCCTCCCAACCTGGTCGGCCTGTGGCCCTTAGAGCGCTCGTCTCAATAGAGATGATTTTTCCTGAACAGATATGGCAAAAAATTTAGCACAAGTGGAGCCAACAATCAGCAGGATATTTATTTTATGACTAATGAAGATGCTCTGGCAAGAAAAATTACCTGTAGCATCCTGTTTGGTGATGAAAGACTCTGCACTAACAGGGATCTGAGGTGGACGGGGCACTCGGCACGCAATACAGATTAAACAGCTCTGCAGATCTTTGGACAAAAAAACCCCCACAGTTAAAAGCAAATTCTCGTACATCCCGTCTTGAAATCAATAAATAAATAAAAAACAACAACACATTTACACTTAAAAAAAACTGCTTCCAAATTGGAACACTGGATGGTTGACGAGAGATTTACACTAAGCTAAGTGTTTATGTGGATCTCATACTCTCTCTACTCTACTCTCAGAGTGTGTGTGGTCTCACCCTCGCCCTCTTCCTGCACAGCTTTGGGCTGTGAGACGGTGAAGCACTGCATAAGCTCATACTGCTGTCTCGCCTCCTGGTTTTCTGTGTCCACCTCGTCCGGAGGTCTCTTCAGCAACCTGCAGTTAAAAGTGTGACTGTTCCTCCGGCCTTGCTCCTGAGGCCATGACACACCATTTACTAAAAAAAACACACACACACACACACACACACAAAGTTAGCAAAGTTAAGTAAGAGCGAGATTAAAAAAAATTCCAGTTGAGTCAGACTAAGATTTTCAGTGAAAGGCTCAAATCTCTAACCCTTGTGTATATGTAACGTCTCTTTTGTAATGCTCCTAGACAAACAGTTTTATTTTTAACAATTAACCACAAGTTTTAGGCAAATCGAATTCCAATTCATCCAGAGCAAAGCATACCTTTGCCCCAGTTTTTGGCGTCTGTGAAATACTTGGATTTCTCAATCGTGCTCATTTGAATTTCACTGCATAAATACTAGTTTAAAGTTGCACATTTTGGGATATATCAATTATTTTAAATCAGAGAAATGTTTTAAATCAAAATGTGACATGTTATTGGAGACTCATTGCGATCTACAACAGTTTGCAACAGAAGCAAATAGTGTTTATATGAAGCTTTTCTTAGGGAAGAAAACACATCAATTTAACATTTTGGACCTAAACTCTTCATGTGCAATGATTAAATGTCTCCTAATGTTCATACTCTGAGTTCTAAAGGGGATGCACTCACCGAGGCTCTTGGGTAGCAGGTTTTGCACAAATGCATTGTGATCTCCCACATGAAGGATGCTGTAGACGCTGGAGGTCATCAACTCTTCCTGGGTATAACCCAGATAACCGGTGACGTTCTCAGAAACAAACACAATGCGGCCCTCATGGTTAACAACAAAAAAGAAGCCATCCAGGGCCTTGTGGAAAAAGAAAAAGAACAGACAAAAATAAGAAAATGCACCCAAGAACCACAGGCACATTGCCTATATCTACGCCAGGATCAGTGCGCTAATGCAGACCATGCAAGGTAAACATCTAAACATTACCAAAAAAAAATCATACGTACTTCCAAAAGGAGAGGCCCAAGTGCTTCCTTCTCCACCATACCCTGACAGCTTGATGATATGTCACTCTTTTGCACCTCGTTATCTGGAGAAATCAGCGCTGCTTTCTCTGTAGACACACAAAACAAAAGACATAAACTCAACTTCGTACACCAATGAAAAACTTGTTTTTAAACTATTTTTTTGTCAGAAACACATTTGCACTCCCACCTAAAGCAGAATAAAAATCTTGCCGGACATGAAAACCTTAAGCAACTTGAAAAAAGAACCCAGCGGCTAACTATGTGAACGTCCTCCACGACTTCCAAGAAAATCCTATGGATCCCCATGCTTATATCTGGAAGATATAAGCTGCCCTTTACACACACACAAAAACGGATATACATCATTTCACTATTGTCCTCCTTCCCTTTCTTGACGGAGATGATGAAAGCTGTGCAGCGCTATATGAGCAAAGTGGTACTTTTGGACAGAAGCCAACTGTAGCATAAGTGCAGCGAACACTCAAAAAAAAATCTTGAAGAGCCAAAGCTTCCCAGTAAAACTCAAAGAACTGGTACAAAACATCAATGATTATTCCGTAAGAAAACTACTTAACCTTCTTTCTCTTCTAGACATCAAAGCTTCCAGAGGACCGCATGAATGGGGATCAGTCCAGCAGCTGGAGAGAAGAGAGGATGAGGCTGTTTGTTTTGGGCTGTGTTCTACGTGACGATATTTGAAGTAAAGGCTAAGTTTAGATCAGAGCTGGAGTGCTGTATTTACATACACAATAAGAAGCTGGCTCCAAGAGAGTAACGGTTGCACAGCATCGATCTGGTTTGTTGCATTTTCAACTTGAGATCAATTTAGATAGGAATTTGGCAAGAAGTGTTAAGTGAGCTAAGAAGTAGTGTGCATAATGAGTATATTTCCTTCAAATGTTCCTTCAGAACACTTATTTTTTTTGTTTTTTTTTTAAATATGCTGCTTCTAAAATTGTTATATTACCAATCAGTCATTCTCAGGGATCCTACATACCAGTAGCTTTTCATATATATGTGTGTGTGTGTGCGTGCAGTGTGTTGTTTACCCCTGGGTTCAAATACTTTTGCTCAGTGTTTGGTATGTTTCTGTGAGGTTCTCAGTTCGAGTTACAGTTTTACAAATGTTAACCCCATATTAAGTGAAAGAAAAATTTCCCAGCACTATCAGCGATTTCCCTTTCTTTTAGTGGTACCAGTCTGAAAAGATATAGCAACCTCTATAGCTTGAACCGTCTAGGAGGATATACATTTCAATTTTTTTGACAAAGGATAAAAAACTGTTTGTTTTGAATTATGATCACGTCACTATTAGAGATGTTACGATACCTTTTTTCCCCTCCCGTACCGTGGATGTGTGTATGTGTGGATGTCTATATAAAGACGTAGATTATTCCTTGTCTGATACTGTTAGGAGCTATACTGTCTTGGTGAAAAAATGGCCGCAACAGATGCCTTAATTCCATTAAACACAACCTACTTGACATGCTTACGCAGGACAAAATCAAGGGGCTGTGGTAATAAAATAAATCGATAAATGTTAAAGATAAATGTTTACAACCACAGTAAAATCCACGGCCACATTGAAAATAAAGTGTTGGTGGCGGGATTCACTGCATTGTATCTCTCCACCTGCTGCAGCCATGTTTGCCAGTAAAGTTAGATGATTATAATTATTAAACCAGAACAAAGTTCTAAAAAATATCAGGTCTATAAAATTCCAAAATAAGAATTATCTTAAAATTCTCAAACAATTACTTTTTTAATTAAAAAAAGTAAATTCACAACTATTTGTATCACTTTAGTAACTCTGTTCTGATTGGCTACCAGTTTGCTTTGTTTATCCGACTGGAAATCAAGTTGGAAAATATTTTGAAAAGCACATTTGAGACGGAAACCCCCGGTTAATTCTGTACTGAAATGACATGATTATGATCTACGCTAAAAGTGCCTATTCACAGTTCAAAATCAATCACAGTTTTGACACACCTCCCACTTCAAACACAACTAGTTGCCACGACAACTATGCAGCAAGCAATACCTAAACTCATAATTAGAGGCATCCACTCTATGTGAAACAAGCGCTTTATATTTCCACCATGTGACTCATAAACAGATAGTTGGTCTATCTCTGCAGAACTGAACACCCTGAAGTGAAGTGACGCCTGTCTTTTCCCCTTTGTATCCACATTGCTAGCTTGGGTATTAAACTTTTTTAATGAACAGCATCCAAGTACCAATTTTAAACTGATCACACGTGTAATATACTTGAAAATTATAGTAAATTACACAAGTGAACAGTACACTCTGCCACTATTTTCACCAATTCCTTCACTTTTAAATTCTGTAACGTGTATTCTGTAGCACGTTCTCACTTTAAAATAGCTTAATTTCAGTTAAGATATTTGTACTTCTCTTTGTTATTGGTTATGTGCTGCTTTGGCAAAGCAATCTTCCAGAATCTGACTACCTTATCTCAAATTATTTATAACATTGCAGTCAATGGCAATTCTCTTGAAAAACAAAAAAGAATAATAAATACAGAATACAAAATGTGTAAAGATTTTCACCCCGTTAATTACATCTTGTCAATTCAAATAAGAGTGGCAAAGTGAACAAATTATAGTCATTATATACGCTCAGAAAATAGCGGAATATTACTTAATGCAAGCAATTTCACACAGCCTTTCAGCTCTAGAGAGAGCACAAAAAGCTAATGTCTGCCGCTTTTCATAACCTTTGTGAATTGTATTTCTCAGGTTTCAAACAGAATTGGGTTTACACAGAATTTTTCAAATGAATTTGAAGAGGAGCTGGAATGTTAATGAACATGATGCATTTCTACACGATGGCGGAAATCCTCATTCAAATTAAAGCAGCATTGGGTCTTCGCATCCTCATCCAACGAGAACTTTGCCAACATCTAGCTTCAGAATTATGCAGTCCTACACTACAATATACCATAAAACAAAGGAAAATGGTTCCAACATGCCATTGAAGTAGAAACATCAAGATGTCTCATGATCAGACTGGGTGAGGGAGGTTTATCACCCAATAATCTTTGCATGGGTGCAATGTCATTGCAACGCTATGTTTGATTGAAAAGATTATATTTGCTTGTTTGTACTTTTACTACTGCAGGTTTCATAATGTCAAAGACCATTTAAGAATCAAAATTAAGACCTATATAATAACTTCAAAACACATACAAAAGAAAAAAAAGCATCATAACTAATAAAATTAGTTGCAAAACAACATTTGTCCCACTACTAAATGAGTCACTTCCTGATTTGATCATGATTGGAAACCTGTAACGGTTATCTGCAGTTGCAAAAGTTAAATGTATAATCTGTATGCATCCACACGTCATTAGAATCAGCAGTGTGGAGCCATCTCAAGCTCATTGTGTTCTTTTAGCTCTTTACTTGAGCTGTTGTGAAAGGATTTCAGCAGCTTGTGTAGTGAGTACATATCAGCTTGAAATACACCAGCATTGTTGTTGATTATGTGAAGAGATAGATCTGTATGGCCAAGAAAATGTATACTTGGTGGGTAACACAAAGGTAATAAATCAATGATTCCTTGATAATCATCATGTCAATAGAACTTTTAAACTCCTGAAGAACTTCAAAGATGCACAAGTTTTGAATGAGGAGGACAATCATTATTTTCACTAATCTTACGTCTGCTGGAAACTAGATCTTTTGTTGGTAATATAACACATCAACTTTTTATTTTAGATCAAGAATAATGTTTTTCAATTTTGGCTCCTCGAGCTAAAATAACCATCATATAACCATAAAAGTGAAAACTGTCTCCTTCATTCTTGAGCTACCAGAGAACTTTATAAATCTTATCTGCACATTTATCAATGCTATAGTTTGACTCACAGTGAAAATGGTTGTATTACACCATCTTGGAAGGTTTGTTTAAGTTTACTTTGACAAAGGGCTTTGCAGACTGAAGCTAAAGCCTACAAAACATGCTCAAAACAGCACAAATTACTTCTGTAAACCATTAATTCCAAGAAAATGCTTTTATTTTTTTATTAGAATCTGCAAGCTCTAAATGTCATACTTCGCAGCTTTAAAAACCTGATAAATGGTGACATTCCAGGCTAAGGCTCTTTAAAAGAGGATGTTGATGCACAACTGACAGCTTAAGAGGTTAGCAAGCATTCTGACTTCAGTAACGCCAGCCTAAGCCATGGATAAGTGAGGTGGGGTGGCAGGTTCCTGTTTCTAGTTCTCGCGTAGAGAGGGGAAGCTGAGGTCTACGAGAGGCCCTCTCTTGGACAAGGTCAGGGGGCAGTGCGGCATTGCCATTGGCTCCTCTCTTGCACGCCCCTTGGCCCCCCTCTCCCCAGGGCAGAGAGTGCTGAATGAAAACAGAAAGAGAGGCAGCACTCTGGGTGACAAACTGTAGAACACCAGTGAGACCCTATGACTGATGAAAAACACTGTTGATAAAGTAAAGCTTCTAGACCAGCAGCTATTCATAAGATTAGCCCAAGCAGATGCTCAAAAGCAAGGAATTGTCAGCTGTTTTAGACATAAAATACAGCTTTAAAAAGAATATAAGTAAAATACAAAAAAGAAATTGAAATATTAATTTAATTCTAAAGGCACAGAAGGCAACCTTTTGTTAAATCCTGCTTAAGGTTTTCGTTCTCTTTGTAAAAAAAAAAAGTCAGAATACAACCAAGCTTGGAGCTTATGTCTTTTTTAATTTACTAAAGTTGACAGTTTAGAAAATGTAGTTGCTGGGGTAAAAAGTTTGGTTGCTAGGGAGTGGTAAATAGTCATAAAAAATGTAAGTTAGACTATAATTAGAGTAAAAAAAGCATATTTTTTCTATAGTGTTTCATGCTGAGATCTTTGTTGCCTCTACCCGTTTATTTTCAACAGTTTTTCATAAGTAAATGATAAATATGTTGCCCCTTGTTTACCCTTGGGTTCAAATACTTTTGCACAGTGTTTGGTATGTTTCTGTGAGGTTCTCAGTTCGAGTTACAGTTTTACAAATGTTAACCCCATTCTAAGTGAAAGAAAAATTTACCAGCACTATTAGCGATTTTCCTTTCTTTTAGTGGTACCAGTCTGAAAAGATATAGCAACCCCTATAGCTTGAACCGTCTAGGAGGATATACATTTCAATTTTTTTGACAAAGGATAAAAAACTGTTTGTTTTGAATTATGATCACGTCACTATTAGAGATGTTACGATACCTTTTTTCCCCTCCCGATACCGATCCTGATACTTGGGATTATGGTATCGGCCGATACGGAGTACAGATCCGATACCTGGGTGTGTATCTCTATATACAGATGTAGATACTACTAGCCCAGTATTAATTGACAGAATTATTTCATGCCGTGTTTCAGATATACTCAATATGGCAATGACAATAATCAATATGGACATGAAAAAAATTTTTATAGACATACACTATCTTTGAAACGTGGATACAAGAGAGTTGCAACTGCATACAAGGGCTCTTCCTCTATGGTTGCGAATCGTTTCTTGACGGCCTCAAGAAGGGTGTTTTTCATTGTTTTTATACCAGTGTCCTCCTGGCTCTCCCAAACAAGTAGCCGTTTTAGAACTGTAACTGAGGGGATTGCTTTTCTCTTTGTTTGAATGAAGCTTCCAATGTTTGTTGCGTCTGGCACGGCTTTTGCTTCTCATTGGTTGCTTGTGGCAACACGACACAACTTCCTGTGTTTGCCTTTTGAGCAGCGACAAAGAATTGATTTCCGCTTTGCAGCGATAAGCAAAGCTAGCGGGCATAACTAGGTTATGTTTAGGAAAATGGTATCGGATCGGTACAAGGACTCAAATACTCGCAGATGCCAGATTTTTTTGTGGTATCGGCAGCATTTCCGATACTGGTATCGGAATCGGAACAACCCTAGTCACTATTAGACTTTCAGAAATAGTAGCACAACGTTGAGATCTAAAATCCTGAAGATTAAAAGTCCAGTTTTACAAAATAAAAAACTGATAAAAAAAATAGAGCTGCAGAGACTACAGCACAATGGAAGATTAGAGCCAATGTTATTTCAGATAAGCCTAACGTATCTGAAACCACAGGACATCACAGCCCAAGTTTCTGGTCACAAGCTGCATGCAGGTTTTTAGTTATGTCACGCAACGCTTCCACAGCTGGTCACACATATCTTCCTTCACTTACTGCCATTGACACCCCTACACTTTACGCTGCAGCGATAATTCATTCTCCGTTCATATATCTTTGTTAAAATAATTTAAAAAAACCAGTAGTGGAGTGTGCCAGAAATAACAGAATGGTTCCAGTAACAGTCGTTCAAATGCCACTGTAGAGGCTTATGATGTAAGCAATACAGTCCAGCAGAGAAACCAGAGATACGTTGTTTGTGCTAGCCGGTGCCTGCTTGCCTAATATGCAAACAGTGGAGTCTTCTGACAATGATGAATTTTTAGATTTTCAGATAAACATCCTCTCAGGCCTCTTTGCATTAGTGATATTCTCTTCTCCAGGGGCTCTTTAGTTTGCCATGCCAACAAAACCCTTTTTTAGGACGGCAAATCACAAGACAACATGTTTACAACTGTCAAAATGAAGAATGACCAAGAGCATGTTCTGAATTACTTTCTAGTCTGAGATAACAGTGGTGATTTCAAGCTCCTTTCGTTCACACTTCAGTTCACTTTCCCAAGGTTTAGCTCATTAGAAACTTAAGACCACAACAGAAATCTGTTCCTAAAGCTGAAATAGTGATTATGAAGATCCGTGCACATATATACCACATACAACTTGCTTTGAAGTAAATTATCTCACAACAAACAGAAGACCACTGATAAGGCAAGGAGCTTGGGTCATAAGGACCTTACCCAAGTCAAGGTCTCTGAGATTTTTCTTACGAAATATTTAACCACAAAGAGGACACAAACAGGTGGGTTCTCTGACACCAACTAATGATATTTTGCTATATTTTCGGTTCAAATTTCAGTTCAATAAAAAGAAATTTATCTTTGGAGTAGAGACACTATTTGTTAAGAAATTAATACAACGTTCGAGCTTCAAACAATACTTGAAATTCCACCAGGGGCTATTTTTTTTTTTTATCATCATAAGTTATAGTGTGTGTTGAACATTTTCTTTGTCAACAGCTGGTGAATATCAAATAGTGGTAAAAAAAATGGTATTAAATCGTAAATTAATTTTTGTGGAAATGGATTTCTCTAGGCCATATCGCCTCGCCCTATTTCAGTCCTAAGGTTTACGACATCAAAAACGGCAATGTCAACCAATTTGGCATCGCCCGATGTACACACACACACTTCTCAACACTGAACTGCACCCAGCATGTTATTTCCAGTCGTTTATGGTGGATTCATTAGTGATGAGACGGAACACTTTGATACACTTTCCTTACTGATAAAACAACTCTATCACATTCTAATTCACTTGGTGACCACTGAACTACATTTCCCATAATTCCCAGACCTTCCCAAAACAGCTGTTTACATACAAACTTCATGCAAACCGCAGTCCTGCAACAGCGTGCATGTCCCAAAACAGTGTGTGTGCGTTTTTGCGGGTTGCTGCCTTGGAGGGGGAGGGACAGCGCAATGAACTCCGATGTTTATTGGCCGTTGTATGCCCAACCCTACAAACAATGTAACAAAATGATTTGTTTAAAAGTGTATTGAGTTGTGTACATACAATAAATCTACCACTGCACAGAATGGTTCCGTACTGGTTCCCTTCCTTGTCTAATGGATTTTAATGTTGCTTCAGAGCAGGTGTGCCATCAAAGCCAACAATTTTCTCCAATTCTGCCTGAACGTGGTTTAAGAGTCAGAAACCCAGACAGCTGATGCAGGACATGGTTGTGGAACGTTTATACTTGTGCACTTAACCCACAGGCCTAAAAGAAAAGTAGAGTTCACAGCGACTCACCCTGCTCACGCCGTTTGATCTGCTGGATCTGGTCCACCGTGCTTCTTAAGATGTGGCATTTATCTGGCTTCACGTTCAAGCTGGCAAGATCGTTCATGTTAGCCGAGAGTAAATCCGCCAGTTCATCGATATAACGGCACTCCAACTCCCGCCGTCGTTTCTCAACACTGTCATGAAGCAAAAGAAAACGTAACTTTAAAAACCAGCACCTTTTTTTCTACGATACATCAAATTGTAACCTGATACTTGGTCCAAACCCCCCCAAAAAATGATTTTTGTCAGCAATTTACATTTGAATTGTTTAAATAAAGCATTGAACTTGTTAACATACGTTTTTGCAGATATTAAAATGCCAGTTGAATTAATCATTCTAAATCAACAATAAAAGTGGGTTTGATTGTGCCAATGAATAGGAGGTGTTCATTTCCCCCCCACACAGTGAAGAATTGAATTTCATTTATCAGTAGTTTATGAATAAGAATGTTTCAAATTGTTTAGGAAAATGCATCTTTGGTGAAAAGGGAGAATTGGTGGACTATTTTTCTTAGGCGGCCTTAACGTGGGTATTCCCCTGGAAGAGGTAAAGGAAGCGTCCGGAGAACGGGAAGTTTTGGTTTCCCTGAAAACCTGCATGCTGATGAGAAGAGGTCTGAAAATAACTTAAATGCCTCAAAAAACAAACCAGCTCTCCCCTTTCCGCTGCCGACCAACTAAAACGAAAGAAGAGGCTGTAACTAAAATGTATAAGAGGTCTGCTATCGGTATCATTTCAAGACCAAGCCTTGAAGAGGTAAAGTTTGGTGCAGGGATGAGTGGGCATTCTGCAAGGACTTGAATAATTCATAATGATTCTGAGTGCACTATGATCTCAAACAGCCCCTGAACCCTCAGCGCTCTGCCACCTGATAGAGAGAGAAGATTCTGTGGTGTGTGGAATGCCGGGCCAGGGAAGATTGTATGTACACTCTGGGACAAACTGTGGGTGGCCTAGGACCAAAGCGAGGCCAAAACACTTTTTTTTCACAGACGCATCATTGTAGATCTAATAAGAGTCAGCCAGAATGCAGTCCTTGCACTTGAGGCATTCCTCAAAGGCTTACTTTGCAAATGTGTTATCATGTAAAGATGTATTGCAAGAGAATACAAAGGCTTTCATTTTGAGTGCATTTATCATAAAAATTGTGAATAATTACAGCAATTGCAGGCCCAGAACAGGTATTTGTTTGTAATATTTTTTTAACCACATAGATATGAACAGGTCCGTTTTTTTGCACAGCTCTCCTTTAGTAGTAACATTTAAAAACATTTACTTTTGAAACAACAGTACTGTAGCAAGGAATCTATTGTGTAAATAGAGCTTTGCCTTTCAGCTATTGATATAAGAAATAACTCTAAAAGTGTTAATAAAGTCAATAAATGAAAAGGAAAACAACATGACTACAAGACGCAGATAAAACAACATTCTCATGACAAAACTGCAAAACTATTAAGTCATGGTTATGACAAAACAAGAGAGCAGTACACATTTGTTCACATTAGGCATTTCTGAGAAAGTGATTGTATTTTTAGGTATAAGTTACACAGATGTGAATTTAATGGAGAAAAAGTTCAGTCAGAAGCAGCTTTGGTCAGAAAGAAGAGAGTTCAGATGAATTATAAAAGGACATTGCGCCGTTCTTTCTCCAGTAAAACTGGAGATCGCTTAGCATTAGGGGTGTGACAGTTCACGGTATGTATTGAACTGTTTCGGTATGGCCTGTTCGGTTCGGTACACTTGCGTACCGTTTCGGTATTCGGTATTTGTATTAAATAATATAAATGTATTATAAGCGCGATATTAAGCGCAGCGGAACAATGTTCCTAGGCGAGTTTCCGCACGGACGCTATTGAGTGACGTGCAGCTCTACTGTGCGTCACTCAATACCGTCCGTGCGGAAACTCGCCTAGGAAGGAACATTGTTCCTAGTAGCAGAGCACGAGTTAGAAAATGGCAACAGCGAAAGAGAAGCCAGAGCTTGAAGACGGTCTCCTGTTTGGGAACACTTTGGCTTCTTTGTTAAAATACATAACGAGGATAGACAAATGGATAAATTTAAAGTTGTATGCCGACATTGTTCCACGGAGATCGGGCAGGCAACACATCTAACATTTTGTACTGCTGGAGGTATTGTCACTGCAACCAGATCTGTGCTCTCTTCAGAAAATGTGGATAGGTTCATCTTTTTAGCCTATATCTTAAAAAGTTAGTTTTGTTGATATAAAAGCTGAAGCTGTTGCTAGTGTTAAAAGTTTTCAGGTCCTAACTAGTTGCAGTTTTTCATTTTTTATTTAAAAAAATGTGTTTTTCTTTATAAAGAGTGCAATTTATTTAAAATATCACCCAAATGTGTCACTTTTATTTATTTTATGCAAGAATTCTATTGTGTATT
Organism: Danionella cerebrum; assembly: GCA_007224835.1. Lineage (NCBI taxonomy): Eukaryota > Metazoa > Chordata > Actinopteri > Cypriniformes > Danionidae > Danionella > Danionella cerebrum. The sequence goes on along the minus strand of SRMA01026626.1, from coordinate 188,027 downwards.
GGCAGCTTTTCAAAATAAAGATTATGTAAGTTCTTATTTTTTTGTACCGAACCGAATTAACCGAACCGAGCTCTCCAAGACACTGTACCGAACCGAATACGATTTTAGCATACCGTTACACCCCTACTTAGCATGTAACAGCCAATTTTATCGATTTACTTGACTGCAACGTAAGTGTGCCTGAAAGAAAATTGATTTATCTTTAATGTAATATGCAGATGCTCCCCATTGAGCTTCAGTAGAATTCGCACATACCACAAAACCATAGCAGCGAGTGGCAGTAGCAGCCCGAAACTTACTGATTGGTGTGGGTCTATTGTGACATCGGAAACTTGTGTAGGCTTTGTGTGACACACCAACACCATTGGTGGATCACGCTACACCATTAGATTTACCTTCCCTCGCTATCTATCAAAGCTCACAAATAAAGTAGTGTTTAAACTTTAATAGAAACCCTATCATTACAATGTAATTAATTTTATATAATTAAGTAATAGTTGTGAACATTTTCTATTCTTTGCCAAAAAGATCTGGGATTTTTTTTTTGCCCACATCACCCAGCCCTGTGGTGTAGTATTTAGCTTAATCCCCAATAGTGAAGTGTACAATCCAACTAATCAATATGACATTCATTGTTAATGATTACAACTGGTGATTACCATCACTGATGTTGGGAAGTTATATCAATCCAAGCGTCTAATATGTATGTGACCTGTGACACTATACAGATTGTTTCATTATACTACTTGCATATGACTTGGAAGAGTATGTATCATAAATATGGGCGTATGCATGCGTGTAGGAATAGGGCAAGTAGGTCAGTGCCTTGCCTAGGTAGTGCTCATGCATACTGCACATGCAGGTCAGGGTGCTGCGTGGGGTTGCTGTAGAAACAGGCAGTTACATCAACCCCATGCAAGGCCCTGTGGAAAGGTATCCCTCTGCCAGACAGACCAGTTCTCCTCCAGCCAACCCTGACAATAGGAAGTCTTAAAAAAAAAGAGCTGAAATATTACACCTGTTCAATCTACATGATCCCAATGGAATGGAAGCACTAATGTGAACGGTTATGGTTTCTTATAATGAACATATATCTAAAATTTCTTCTCGCTCCCACGCATTCATGTGTGCGTCATTGAATTCCATGATTGCTTTATCTATTATACAAGATAAAATACTTGGAAGTGCAGGGGATGTGTAACATTTCATACTTCACCTGGGACCAGAGGTATCACATGGCGAGCCCTTCCTCTTCCGTGACTCTGCGGTGTTGGGGTCAAGGGCATTTTCCCCAGCAGTACTCATTTTGAGCATATGCACACCTGCAAAAGAAGGAATACTCATGTTTTAAAAGAAAATGAAACAAGTAATATATTCTAGAACTAAAGATTGGAAACCGATCTAGACCAGATCCAAAAGGATCCTTCCTTTATCATAAACCTCACTAGCATAACAGTATGCTAGGTTTAAGGTCAAAGCTAATAAAACTTGGACGTTCTAACCCATACGTGAAGGGCTGGATGAGAAAATAAACGCCTTTACTACTGGCTTTAAACATGAACAACAAATATTATCTATGCATGAGAAGGAATCAGAACCCAAGAAACCGGTTCTATAAGGGAATTCCTCACATTCCTGACTCTTGATTACTCAATTGCTCTGCACACAGCTACAGTAACAGATAGCCTGTGTTTGAACTTATAAAAGGATTGGGCGACATGAGAACACTGTTCCTAAACCAGGCGAACATACATTACTCTCGCCTTGCTGAAAACCAAATCAAAAATATATATATTTCACCTAAAAATAAAGTATTTTAAACATTTTACATTGTGAAAATGAAACTTGGTCAGCAGGGGTGTCAAACATTATTATAGCATGGTATAGACATTATGGAGGTACTGGCAATGAAGAGCATCGAAGAGCTACAGCGAGGTGTCAACATTTTTTGAAAAAAAATAAATAAAAATGCAGAAGACGGCCACAAACCTCTGGATTTAAGAGTGCATGTATAGAGAAATGGCTGATTTATTGGCTGATTCTATCTCCAGGTTTAACATCTAAAAAGATATTATTTTCGAACATAATGCTATGCTCAGTAGTTCAGGTATAGTGCATCAGCTCTTACTATCAGAATCAAATCATGCTAGGTTGCTTGTTGAGCTGAATACATCAATACTCAATAGAAAACATAGGAAGCACCTGCATCTTCAAATCACTAGCTTTTGTTTACACAGAGATGGCTCAACACGTCTGTTTGTTTTCTATACAGACCTATATGCAACCGCACATTAGTAATTTATGCAATAAGGGTTTCAGTCTCCGATATCGGTGTCCATAGCTGAATGAATACATGGTGTAAAAATTCAAAATGTGTGGAATTGAGAAGGGTGAGCGTGTTAAATAAAAGAATTAAATACTGGGAAAACAACATTTAATGAACTGCATCCTGTCTAGTTGTTCCCTGCGAGCATCATGTGTCCTCAGTTTCAGGATGTAACCATAGAAACAAGACACTGCCAAGCTGCACGTAAAGGGATTCTAAAGCAGACCCAGCATTGATAGTGATTAAAACCATTTAGTGATTAAAATTATATTCAGAATTTGTTATTAAAATAAAAGCGTAACTACCTCATCTAGACCTTTGCAATTGTAAACTGCGAAGCTTTTTCAAACGATTCGTTCTTTGTGGTCAGCTAAATTTAGATGTTTTGCAGAAAAATATATATAGAGAGAGATAGAAGTCTATAATGTCAGTTGTAGCGCCACATAGTCACCACATGGAGTATATAAGGTAAGGCCCCAAGACCTACAGAAAGTATAAGTGAAATATTTAGTCAAAACCCTTACAAATATGGCACTTTTGCACACCTCATACTTCAAGGAAACGTCTCCTGAGACTTCTCAGCCTCATCTAAAGATATGACATGTTAAATTGCAAAATGGCTGTCGAAAGTTGACATTTTGCCATAAGGTGAAATTCGTTCCAAAATTTACCAATTAGGTCACCAGATCATGTCTAAACATGTACTCTCTCTGTCATAGTCCCACCAGGTGCCCACAGGAAATACAACATTCAATATTGAACTGGTATTCTTTTTTCACCAATTTTGACATATGTAACAAGAAAATTGGCCAAAACAATAACAGAAAATATTCATTTTCCTGCCCGGTTATTCCCTTTCAGGGTCACAGTGGTCTGCTGGTGATCTCCAGCTCACATCGGGCAAGAGGTGGAGGTACACCCTGGACAGGTCCTCAGTTCATCGCAGAGCAACACACACATTCACACCTAAGAGGAATTTAGATTACCCGAAAATAATTTTAACACTTCTTGCTAAATGAAGATTGGTCATTGTGCGATGAACTGGCCACCAAGAAGCGATGGTGCCGGAAGCTATCCCTGCTGCAGCTTAAACTTACATTGTGCTTCCTTTAAGAATAATATATTGTGTGATGGCAAAGTGATTCTCAAATGATGACAGGTCGTGTAGATATCATTCTCCATATCTTATGTTGTTTCTCCACTCAGGGTAGCCACCACCCTCAGCTGAGCCTGGTTCCTCAGGCACGGTCTGCTTTGATCTGCAAGGCCTGAACAGGCTGCTATTGTCGGTCTGTTTAAACCTCCAGCGGCCCCTAATCCCTAGCAGCTCCATTTCCAACAAGCTCACCTCAAACATGACCATTTACGATTAAAGCAAAACACGCAGACATTTCTTTTATTTTGAAATATTACACAATGTACAGCCATATGTGGTTCAACATCAACCTATAGCAAAGGCCCTTTCAAAAATGTCAATCAATGTTTAAGTACCTCACAAAAATAAATCCAGTACTTAAAAGATTAGCGCAAACATTTACAGTCTATAAAATTAGAAAGTAACTCACACGTTTGAGTAAATCTATAAGAAGGTTTGGAGGAACTATCAAGCCTTTGAGTTTACCACCTCAGTTTTTGAGGCCCCTAAGCTTTTCTTGATCCAGAGAATGTGAAACATGACCATGCATGTGAACATGTAAAATGCACAGAAGTTAGACCAAATCTCAGAGGAAAGCATAATGAGTCCCATACATAAGTGGCTCTGACTGTAACCATCAACAGCTTGCCCCAGTATGCGCAGTGTTCGGTCCTCAAAGAAGAGCTACCCCCTTGAAATGAAGATACCTGTGCATAGACTCAAGAATAACCAGTCCCACTGCTCGAGTTGCAAGAGTTCCAGTGACTACAAAAACATTGGCAAGACCTGAGTCATCAACAGTCACAATCATTTAACTTTCTAAGCAAGCGTATTATTTTTTTCAACACACAAATTCACAAAATGATGAAAACTCATTCTCTTACCGTTACGTTTGCTATGTTCTTGCTCGATATGGATGATTTCCCAATTTTAAACCAGATTTTGACTGCTAGCTATGTAAAACAACTCATAACAGTCTTGTCATTGGTCCAAACTCAAGCAAACTTCTTTTGGTTCATTTGTGTGGAAGCTGATCTGAAACTTGGGCTGTTTAATGGAGCCATCCTCTATGAATAGGGCCAAGGGCCAAAAAATCCCCATCATCATGTGACAAAAAATCTAAATGAACTATTTATTTCATTCACTCAAATTGGTGTTGAGTTGTGGAGTAAACCATACGTGGGAATTTATCCACACTACAAGACTTCAAATGTCAAAAGACATAAGCAAGAAGTCTTTTATCTTTTTGTGCAAATAAACTACCTGCGTTGGCTGACTTGGGACATCGGTAGAATGTGGGAGGTCCTGTGAGAATATTTGCTGTGGATGCTTTCCTCAGGGCAAACTACCAAGAAGTAATCAGCAGTCTTGTGTTTAGAGCTTCAGAGTCTGTATGCATACATATTAAGAGAATTTGTGTGGGGTGCCTCAGGGCTCAGTACATAGCCCCCTCTTATTTTAGATAAGCACATAATCACTGGGATCATCCACAAAAGTACTCAGCCTGTTAAATTACTTCAGAGCCTCCTCAAGACAGACAACCCTGTTATGTCTGCTACTTTACCAAATAAAATGCAACATTATTCAAAAGCAATAATTTCTACATTTGAGGTTCAACAACAACAACAAGAGGGCAATCCCTGGGGAAGTGTGTGATCAACAGTTAGATACTGTTAAATTGTTTACTAATCCTAGAGATTTGTTTTACAACATGGAAAAACTGAATCCATATGTCTATATCAGCAGCCATTTTCCAAGCTACCAATTGGCAAATGTAAAAAGTGACCATAGTTCTAATGGAGTGAGTCATGGGAGAGATATGCTCAAAAGTTGTACATGTAAATAGCAGAATCAATTTAAAGGTGCATATCACTTACCTTTGAGCTAAATAATCAATGAACAGAGTTGTTAAGCGGAGACCATGTGGACCAAAAATGATAGCTTGTTTTTTCCAACAGATTTTACATTTATGCATTGTACTTTTCAGGGAAATCATCCACTTGGTCAGTTCTTGCTTTCCCACAATCCATGCATTGCCAAAACCATTCACTACTGACTGAACAACAGAAAAAAACTATTTAAAGAAAAAAAAAAAAGAACCATCTGGAAATTATTGTTGACCTCTTTGTTGGTTTTATCTCCTGGAGCTCAGGTTTCCCACGTTTAAAAAAAAGTGGCATAGGTGAATCAATTATTGTAAAAGTTTACGTTTCATTTTAATTGATTTACATGAAACACAATTATATAAAGACCCCCAAAAATGTAGTTTAAATATGACCTCTAATATTGCCAAATAAATACACTCATAACTTTACCTCAGCCATTCTGTCTCACAAAACATATCCATACTAAGGGCATGTCTATGCGTACCCGGGATTTTTGAAGACAGGTTTTTTTTCCTCATACTGTTTTCAACAAAACCTGCATCCACACATCCGTTTAAAAAAACAAAACAAACATCCATATGAACACTCAAACACACCTGAAATGCTGTAATGACTCTACCAAACCAACAGGTTGCAGTTGATTTATGAAATTTTTTTTAATTATTATTCAGCACTGCATTTGCACAAACACAGATGCCTCTGTTCAGTTACCAAATAGTAAACTGTACAACTGTAAACCACAATAGTGGAATAAATACCAACATAGTCCTCGCTTCGGTTCCATTGCGGTTGTTGATTATAAACAGAGCATGATGACAAAGACAAAAAAACCTTGGTTTCACTGTCCACATGGACACTGGGTGCAAAACATTTAAAATACAATTCTCTTTGGCTGGCTTTTTCAAAAATGGGAAAACAGTCAACTTTGTTCAATATGTAACCAACCACACAACGTCCAAAGCAGACATCCTCTCTTGCATTGATTGTGTAATACAATAAACTGCACTGCAATGCTTTTGAGAATATCTAGTACATTAAAACCATACACTCAGAGTCCAAAAAAACAACAACTGTGAATTCGAAACCTAAATTTAAAATAAAAAAATAGAAATAAATAAATAAACAAGTAATATCTTATATTGTGTACGTTTGTAATGCCCTCAATCACAGCAAAAATGACACTCAAAATACTAAATGAATGAACTCGGATTTGTCCAAGAACAAACTGAAATGCTTAAAATGTACACAATGTAACACAGAAGGAACTGAAAGTAAGGAAAGCACAAGGGAGAACAATAAGCCGTGCAAAAGCATAAACTCTCACCATGATCCTCGCTACATTCACAACATTTCAATCTGCGCTCTCTTCGGTCACTCACTCTCCATGTTAACGTGTACATTCTCCTCACACAAACTATGAAAACCCTGGGAGGCCTGCAGTCCCCTCACATGCTCAACACACACACTCTCCCACGCGTATGTGCATGCACACGCAGCCTTAAAGTAAACAACCTGCTTATGTGAGGCAAAAGCAGTGGGAGGGATTTCCCTTCTTACTTCACTCACTCACCCACCTGAGGCCGAGCTCAGCTGTCATCTATGAAGTTGGCCAAGTCAGGCAGTCCAAAAAGAGAAAAGTCCACGACGGCTGCACAAAACCCTCTATCAACACAAGCTGTGGCTGCATGCCTTGCCATTTCCGTGGAAACAGGGCTCTTTCTTGCCGTGAGCTACACTAATCACCTTGCACGCAGACAGAAAAGCAACGTATGTCAACGAGGGAGAGGGATAGACCACCTAGCATTGACGGAGAGGGGATAGTAATATTGTTCTTTTCAACACTCGATGGCAGGGGACTCATAAAAATGAGCTACTTACACACAACTCTATCGCAGAGAGAAGGCCTGGTAAAGGAGATCTGAGATGGAAGTTTCAAAAGGACACATTCCACGCTTGAATGCATAAACTTGCACCCCTCCATTTAACGATGGTTTGCTCCAGGAGAAGCCATAGAGTGACTGTTGCTGTCTACCTCTGGATAACAATACAAGCAAAAGAGAGTGTACACAGCTCTGTGTATACACTTTGTATACAAATCTGAAAAGAATGTGAGGCTAAGGCTACAACCGTGACTCATTCTTTGATGATTAATGAGCTCAATACTTTTCAAGGATTCCATATCTGGCCTACTTGGATTGAATCTGGACAAAGACCACCAAACTTCTCAAGACACGACAAGATGTGGGGAAAGTTGTGTGGAAAAAGGGGTCCAGAGTTCCCTTTTATTTGAGTCTCACGTATTGTTTATTGTGAAGTGGAGAATGGCTGAACGCAGAGTGTATAAATAGAGGGTTGGAGGAAGAAGTGGGATGGTTTCTGGAATTTTTGGGGGAGTTTGACCTCTTAAAGATCTATATGGCATATTGAATGCAAAGGGTTATCAGAGGCACGTTTAGCAGCATGTGCTTCCTTCCCTGCATTCATGAGTCAAAACGAGAGCACATTTCATGCTGGGAAATGCAGAATGGTAAAGCAACAGCGATAATAATATTTTGTTGAGGTAAAAGTAAACTGGTGTTCCCTAGGTTTTATGGAAAAAAGCATAGTTCTCAACAATAACATCTCAATGTCAACATCTACATATACATATCTTTTTTATACCAAATATATACAATTGAGCTAGTTACAAAGCAATACTGTTTTTAGCATAGGTAGGTTACAGATTTCCAAAAAACAAAAACCTTTCTCAAAGATTTACAAGAAGAAACACGACTCAAACCTACGTTGTTTTGAAGGCTTTTCCACAGCCCCCTGTACCCTTTAGCTGTACTTTTGTTTCAACCATTTGGACGAGATTCTAAAACCAGGTCATGTACGGCCAAGGTGGTTCTTTTTTCTGATTGCACACCAGCATCCAGTTGATTGCTGACTGGTCAGTTATTGAGCTCACTGATTGACCAGTAAGAACTGGGGCCACATGCTTACAGACATTAAAATGTAACTTTTATTTTCTAATACTACTAATTACAAAACTAAACATATATCTTATGTTCTTTAAAAAAATGTTTTAATTAAGCTCTACACTTTGCTGTTGCCCCAGATTGAAATTCGAAACCTCTGATTGGCCAGGATAGCTTTGGGATTTGAATCATACTGTCCCCTTTTGGACTGACTGATCTTTACAAAAGTTCATAGGATGTGGACAACGGAGGTTTTCTGAACACTGTTTTTGTGTGGCAGAAATTATTTAAAAAAAGATTTATTTTTTAAAACCCATTTCCAGGTGCACATTGTACCTGATAAATGGGTTCAGGCAGGACAGATTGTGCATCATGAACAAGAGTGATCTCACAAGGAACAAAAACAAGGCAAGTGGCACAATAGTTTGACAGTTTTGCTGTCGATTTTCCACAATATTTGCCTACTAGTCATTGGGTTCCAGGGAGTGGCATTTTTTGTTGTTTAGTTAAGTAGGAATGACGCAACCCACTTATTGTTAAATTTAGATTTCAAATATAATGTGTTTATTTAAAAAAAGAAATCAACAAAATGTTTTAAATGAACATTACAACAGTTAGGACACAATTCTCAAGGTAATTCAAATTAAATGTGAAAAATATGTGATGGATTACAGATATCAAATCAGTGCCATCAGCGGCATCTAGTGGTGAAAAGAAGGGATAAACCCATGGAAGTACAAGACCTGAAATATTGCTTGTGTTTTCAAAGTTTTGGCACAAAAAAGCACATTTGCATTTAAAGGGTTTGAGAGAGGTTCGTTATTTTGATAATTTTCACATTCTTTTGTCCGTGTCTTTACATTTTGAGGGATTTTTTTGTCTCAACACTTTAGATTAGAAATGTAAAAAAATAAAAAATCAAGCATTGCCACAAAAAACCTTTTTTTAGAGGTAATATATATCAGCAAATTGTAAAGTAGTAAAAAAGACAGCGGATCTCTAAGGATTAATACAAAAATATTTACAATTTTTAATTTGAATTATACAAGGTTTCTTAGATTATAACATACAAGTTTGATGTTATGCTGTTTTTTTTTATGTACATTATTTGAAATACTTTTGATAATGCTGTGATTTACTCTTGGCCAACTGGTTTGTTTTTAAGTCCATACAGGTAACTTTGACAATCAACAATCAGCTCTAATGACTATTAAAAAAACAACATAAACTTAACTAAACCACTCTAATAATAAAATTACCTAAATGAAAGCAAATGGCAAAACAAAATCAGTGCAGGCAGAGGCAATGCAGGCACAGTCCATTTTCACATTACCATGGCAACCATTAGGTCTGCGAAACTACCATAACACATCCAGTTTAACCAAATGCAAGGAAAAACAGACAGCGGGGCGAGCAAAACTGTTACACCTGAACTAAAGGCTCATATGCCTCCAAACAGCAACTCTGCTATGCCGACCTAAATGGACTGCTTTTAATCTGAATGAAGTGAACAGAAGCTTGTGATGTAATAATGGTTAAAAAAGTACAAGTTGCAAACAAACATGCATTCAAGAGAAAAACATTATTTTCAAATATTTGCCCTTTTCAGACATAAACCCTCTGCAAACGCTACTTAATATTATTGCATTTTAAGTAATCTCCAATAAAAGTGTGAAAAGGTGCTCTGAATGACTAAAATGCTTCATTATATCACTGTTAGATTCCTCCTTCTGCACATGTGAGGAAACAACAACTGTGATGTAACGTTTAGTCATACCATCGTTACTTGGAAAAAAATAGCCTATAATTTATCACAACTCTAGGCACAGAGATGATTGCGTAAATATTTCCACCAACAAAAAGACATCAAGCATGAACCCATCGTTTGACTTACTATATCCAGGGCTCCAGAGTGATGCTCATTTGAGGGGATAGTATGGCTGTGGTCCACGGAGAGCACTGAGAAAGGGGGCTACGATGTCACACCGTCCTTGTCATACGGAACCATCCCAATAAGGGATGTGGTGCTGATCCAATGCCCGCTGTCAGCTGTGGAGAACGTAACGCATAGTGTCACAACTGTTAGGTCTATTCTTAGATCCTACCAAATTAAAGAAATACTTCGAAAGAAATGATCGCTTTTAAAAATTATGTAAAACAGCATTAGAGAAATCTAATTTAAATAAAAAATTGTCTTCCAAAAAGCAGTGATTCTCTCGTTCCATTTGCATATAGGTGCCATTTTGGGTAATTAACTTGATGCATCTTGCATCTGCTGCACAAGATGCTTTCGCTGACCACAGTGTCTATAAACCTCAATATTGTTTCAATCTCTTAAACCCCACACCATAAAACCCACTATGTTTTGAAATGTGGATGCATTATAACTGCTTTGTGTCTTGTTGCTCAGCACAAAAAGAAATGGTGCCTCTGTAATTCACCGACGTCTTAAACCTCTTACACAGCTGTTTCTGTTTTGGCTCATGACTGGGTTTTAACCTACATGTGACATTGATGCACGTAATCCACTGTTACCTGATTTGCATCATTTGTGGATCATGCACAGAGTATAATTTTACAAAACACCTTACCAAAAGTGTACCTGCTTAAAACTGGCACAAAACAAAAATAGGTCATTTTACATAATAATAATACTATATTCAATAAATAATACTAAATAAAACTTTCAGTGGTTCCTTATTTTGTTGATTCGACAAGTCAAACTTTTTTTGTGATTGTTGTGATGGGCGAGAACTTCTCAGAATTATTGGCCAATCAGAGCAGGGAATAATTAATGTAAAATATTTAACACAAATGCTGAAACAGACCTCTTTGGAAATGGCCTTAAAATTGTAAGCTTGTTTAAAAAGAACTGTGTGATCCACGATTACTTGACCACCTCATAAGAGATAAAAAAAGAGCAGTTCATGACCCCTTTAAATAAATATATTGTATTACTTTCAGAAATGGCAATATACACATTTAGCAGCCAATAATGAAACAGCTTAGTCATAGATGTTTCTGGAAGCAAAAAAAATGCATTGCCATAGCAACAGTTTCACTGCATCTTGTCATGAGCTACATGAAAACGCTACCCAAGGCTAAACTTTTCAGATAGATCCTTGATGGTTATGAAGTGGGCACAAGTTTAAAAGGCATTGGTTGAATCTAATCTAGGGCTTTTATTCCTTTGATGTCAACTAAATGGTTCTAGATGTGTTTCAAAATAAGTTAGACGCTGTGCTTAGCTCTGTAGTCTCTCAGCTAGACTTCACTCAGTGGTGTGAATGCCACCCCTGTACCGGCCCACAAGCAGAACTCTCTCTGGGTAGAGTTCCTGCATCGTTCCAGGGTTTCCCTGCACACTTCTGAAAAATGCCCCAACTAAATGATTACTGTAAATTGGCCACAATGTCAAAGTATAAAATATGAAAATGTATTAAATGTATCATTTCAAGCCAATCTCTACAAGACATCTATACAGTATATACTCTACTTCGGAGTTCACTGTGTCTCATATAAGAGAATTATTCTTCAATCTACACAATGTCCCTCGTGCTGTGAAGCTGCTTTGAATCAAGCGCTATTGAACTACATTGAAATTAGCATTACTTTAATTACCGTATTTTTCGCCATATAAGACGCATCCAATTTTAAATGAGAAAGATCTAGAAAAAAAATCTGAACCAAATACTGTAGTAAAATATTTTATATCAACTGTAAAAGTTAACAGCAGTTTAAGAACAATTATATGCCAGATCGGATCTACCGTATTTTGGATCAGTAAAAAAAAACAACAAGACAAACATACCGGTACGTTTTTTCTTTGCCCCCGTTTTTTTCCTTTTTTTTTGTCCACCATTCGTTTTCACCATCAGATTCACCAGATTGCCCCCACATTAGTAATAGCTGGCATAATGCAGCTGCTTACGATCCGTGCTATGGTAGGATCGACGAGCAGAGATGGGCGATGACGTTAGCACGCACCGCCGGGTGTACAAATATGGCCGACGTATGGCACGCCCTTTTATCATTTAAACATCTGCCCTGACTATCCGCAAATGCATTTAAAGCTAGGAATAAATGTATTGTGACTAGTAGTAAATATATTTTGACTGGGCGTAAAGACTTAGAGTTATCTTCAATTGTAATTGCCCTAGTAAGATAGTGAATTTGAGATATCTCCAATTATATATTGACTATTCAAAACTCAATTGAAGATATCTGCAAAATTATTCAAGATATTAAAAATGTTAAAAGGGCTTGCCATAGCCGACGGCTCCGGAGCTAGGCCGAAGCCGCGGCCTCTCTTACACTTCTCCTACGGCCGTGACCGCCCTCCGCTTCACGGCGCTCTGCATTTGCCGTATAAGACGCACCAACTTTTTCCCCTCAGCTTTGGGGGAGAAAAAGTGAATCTTATAGGGCGAAAAATATGGTACACGTTAATAAAATGGCCATTGAAGATTGAAATTTTGCATCACACCAACATGTCTTATTTCCTGGAATTTAACACTCTTAAGATGATACAAATACATGATGATTTGACATTAAATTCTGTCTGCATCTGGACTAAAGCTGTTTTTTATGAGAATTCAAGCAATAGCAAGAAAAGCCAAGCGCTTCAGACTTTCCTTCATGAAATGCACATAAACTACGATGGAAATGCATTTACCGAAAAAACTTACGTGACCAAGGGTTCCAGAAGGATGTTCATTGAAAGGCGATGTTGTGAACTGGGCTAATAGGAAGAAAACAGGGGCACCAGGACAAGGCTTACAAGTCCAAAATCTCCTTGTAATGCAGACCCATCCCACATGGGGAGGAAGGAGGAAATGGTTGTTACCTGTGGAAAAAAGAACATGGGAAAACAATAAAACAGTGACCAATCAATCACAAATTAGCTTTTTTAAAATAGTTGCATTGGCCAGTTTATAATGGTATAGAACATTTAGATTAATTGTATTTGCATTTTGGTTCTCTGTTTCGCTGGCTGTGGACATGTAAATACTCAGGCATGAATTTCAAGTGTATATTTTTCCAATAAAACGGGTAAAAAACAAGTGTGAAATGTTCTTAATAGCAGTGATTTCCTTTAATAGTCTTTACAAGTTTGAATACAGTGAGACGATCTAAATAAATCAAATCAAAACCTTTAAACTCCGTTCAACAGGTCTGAGATGTAGGTAAAAGTCCACATTGATTAAAAACGATCACTCAAGCTTGAAAAAATGTTCGACTCCACTGCAAAAATAAGCAAAAAAATTAAAACAATAGATTTAGCTTCACTAACAGAGAATTGTCAGGCCTTTATTAAGTAGTTTCACAAAAAACAAGCAAGTAGAATAATGCAGACATCAAAAACACAATACCCTATTTTTTATTTGAAATAAAGGCATCAGTGGATGACAACAGAGCAATAAAATAGTTTAAAAACAGATTCCTTTTTTCTATTGATTGCACAACTGTCAGTATCACATAGTAGATAAAAACATGACATTATTCAGTCCATGTTGCTAATAAGTTAGCTTGTTTGTGTGATCTTCAGACGCTTTAGGGTTTCTGCGCTCTGTAAATAAGGATGTGGATGTCATCTTCAAATAAATTCAAATGGTGAAATTGAACAATTGCCCGTATCAAGAAAACCTTCTTGAAAATCAACTTATCAGACATGAAATGAGACATAAACAGTCGTTATGTCTGAGATGAAAAAGTACAAATAATACATAGTGCTTTAATCAATGTTTGAAATTAATCTAAAAATGGCAGTGAACATTCTTAAATAATGAATACAATTTTAAAGATCTAAAATGAGCCACAGCAAAACTCAAGTTGGAAAAATACTAAAGATGGGAAGGGAAATGTAATTGAAAAGAGGATTATTTATTGTCTAAATAAGACCATGTTACGAGGGAAGGAATGAATGATACTGTACAAGTATGTAAATACAGCCTTTAAATGAGGCCACACAAATTCTAGCTGCACTTTTACTACTTCGTTTAAGTAAAATAATTCCAGTTTGGCTCAAGACTGAACCTGTGAGAGAAGACCGTCTTAGATGTTTTCAAAGCATCTGAAACATTAAAATGTCTTTTAATCGATGAAAGAGAAAACAGAGTTTGACGCAGATCACATGTTAACTTCAGCTGGGTTACAAACACGATAACCTTTCTAATGTTTGATGAACATATACATTCAAAAGTAAATGCAATGCTTAAGTACAACATACAGAGGAAAAAAAACTTTCAAGGAGAGACATCTGACAGGGACGTAAGCAAAACGAGACAAAAAAAGAAACAAAGCAAGACAAATTAAATAAATGTGAAAAGCGGAATGACCAATGGTGAAAAAAAAACATTGAAAAAACAACAACACATTTGATAAAAATGGAAAATGATGAAAAGAATCTGAACAAAACCATTCACTGGGACTCGGACGAAACAAAAATGTGAAAATAATAATAAAAGGCAAAACAGAAATAAATTAATTTTAAAAGAAAATAAACTAAAGTTAATTATAAGAAAAAAGATGTAAAAATAAATAAATATGGTTAAGCCAAAAGGAACAAAACGAGAATTTTCAATGTGATGGACATATGCAAAATGAAGGCAAAATCAAAAAAAGTCAAAGACAAAAAAAATACAACAATAAAGCGAAAAAAAATAATAATAATTTAAATTAAATGATTAGAAATAAACAATAAATGGTATTAAATAAATATATGTATATTAATTCAATTATAAGAAGCCTAAGATAAATAAAATAAATGGTAACTAAACAAGAGACAAAGCGAGAATCTGATGGACGTATGCGAAAAGAGACAAAAAATGTAAAAAGAAAAAAATTCAATTTTTTTTTTTTTTTTTATATATATTTAAAATTAAACAAAGTAAATTAAATGATCGGAAAAGTAAAGATAAAAAGAAAAACAACCAAAACTAGACTAAATAGTAACTAAACCAACAAAACAATCTGGGTGACTGGACAGAGGTGTAAAGAAAACAAAAAATGAAACCCAGGAAAAAAAACAAACAAAAAAAAACAAAACAGTGACTATCCAGGTGAGACAATGAACAGGGCTGTAAAACTGAAGATAATAAATGCTGAGCGTGTGGCACATGTTCTCCACAGAAAAACTGGTGTTTCTCACACAATGAGCTTGTTAACAAGATCCTGTACTTCTGAACTTTAGGAGCATATTGGTTCCTCCCACCTCTGCTATCTGTAAATACAACTCTTGAGGTAAAAGGAAAGCGGTTTGTAGATGCTCCAACTCAAAAAACACTTTAAGTCCTTCCCCAATCTTCGCCCAAGAAGAGTTTGGCATCTCAGTTCCCGATGAAACAACTGTTGGTTTAACTCCTGGGCTGATAGTGGTTCCCCTCTGGTTGTTCTCACTGTACCAGGGTGGGCAATGGTTTCACTGGCTTGCTTTCCGGTCCCTCTAGCTCCTTCACTTGCTCGCTGGCTCAGGAGCGCTCTCCCTGCCCCCACACATTCTCACAGGCTGCTGCACAAGCTTTTTTTTCCAGAGAGATGTAGGTCAGCTCTGTGACGTCTGCATAGGGAGGCACAGCTGAGCGCCCTCTCCATGCTGAGGAACACAGCTCTCAAACACCACGCACGTTTGCGTCAAGTTGAAATTTCCATTTTAATGACCAAAAAAATGCCTTTTTGCTCAAAATTTAACTGTTACGGGAACATTATGCAAAGCTTCAGATCTTTGCTTCATAAGAAGGGAATAATGAACCAATGAGCCTAGAAATATTACTACTGCATCAAATGTTATCTGATCTATGAATGACTCATGAGAACATTCTGTCCAGCTTTCAAGATACAATATGTAAGATTGTTTTCATTCATATAAATGCATTAGCAAGTGCTTTTATCCAAACAGAGTAACATTTCAAGGAATTGAAAGGTTTTTGCTTTCCGAGGTTCCTAACCACAGCCTTGGTGTTGGTAGTTTCCTCTTCAGACCAAAGTGTCCAGATGCAATATAAGTGGTTTTAAAACGTTAATATCAAGCATGTTGATGTAGTTTCTTGTGTAATTAACATTTCATGCTTTGTTTTAACATATTGATAACTATTGATTTCCATTCAACAAGTTTGCAGGTCTCAAACACCGCTATCGTACTGAAGATCCTGAGCAATTCGCCTCCAGATTCTCCTTAAGGTCATTGTCCTCGTAGAGCTTGTCTTTGTCGTACAACACGCAAAACTGATTAATAACCACACAGAATGTTTACAAGTCGCTGTAGCATAGCAACAACCTGCATAGTGATTGGTCAGATGTGTTTCACTCCTCGAACTAAGAGTGAAAAAGATGATTTACGCCTTTTCGAAATTACATTGTTGATGTGAAAGCGGCCACTAGCAAGTTCTGTTTCAAAATATATTACTGTTTTGTGATTAAAACACACCTTTGAATTTTTTTCAGAAGCAAGGTTTAATGGAAAACAATAAACATTCGCATTATTATTGTTATACGAATCTGACATTCTTCTTACATTTTTTTTTTTCAATCAACCTGACGCATGCTTTTGGATTTATGGGATAAACATCAACAACATGCAAACTCCTCCAAGGAAGCTCACCTGCCAGCCTCGAACCAGCAACCTTCTAACTGAAAGGCCAGTCCGGCACCGCTATGTAGCCCCACATAAAATATAATAAATACTATATATCATCATTTGTACTTTCATGACTTCAGTGTAGTACATATACTTCTAATAATAACTATAATTAGATACAAAGAATAGTCACCATAATAATCATCATTTACATAAATCCACTTTGATGATTATAATGAAACAGGTAATACTTGACAGATCATTGACAAACTCGTTTTTAATAATGACCCATTTATGCTCGCGAAGGCTTGCAAAAATTACCACAAAACCTTCAATTATCACATTTAAGTCTTTTTGATAACCGTCAATAACGAATAACTGACATTAGCAAAAGATAATGACAGGAAAATCTCCCTGAGTGACAAGTTAAACTCTGTTTACTCCAACCAAAGCAGACATTTCATGTGAGTGTCAAAACAAAGGAGTGAGAGGTCAACCTGAATCCTGTGACATGACATTAATGCTAACTTGCTCTTCAACCCGATGCACACAAAAAACAAGTGCACGGATCAGCAGTTCACTGCAGAAATGTATGCAACGGTCTGAAAAGCTCAATACAAAGGCACCATCTTCTCCACCTGTCTGAAGCACACCACGTATCTTCGCAATGCATTTGTTCTGTAACCTCTGGCTACCTGATTCAGCCCTGCCACACAATCCACTCATCTCTGAGCATCAACAAAACAAAATAATGAGGCATCTCTGTTACCTGTTCCGTGCGTTTCCCCTCACAGGTGTTCGATGAACTTTGGGCAGGCTGGATGATGTTGCTTGCTGGCAGATGGAGCGATTAGTTATGCATTGAGTAAGATGCAAATATTTCTACAAACCCAGCGTCGGCGATTGAGCTTCCATTTGAGGGGCAAGTGTAAAAAATCACAATTCGTCATATTCTGACAGTCTATTTCCGACGATGAGTAGTTGTGTTGTCCGAAAAACCTTCCCGTTGAAGGCTAGCTCAGCTAGCGAGGTTAGCTAATTTCAGCAGCTATTTTAATTCCAAGATAGCGTTTTTTCAATTAAATTCCACCTTATTGTCGTTGTGAATGCACTTGTTTGAAGATAAGGGAATTCTGTAGTGCCTCGCGAAGCTCCAGTGCAGCTGTCATCCAATTTCAATGGCTATTTGTGTGTTTAATTCTCGCGTTGATCTCTCCCCACCGCCATTTTCATCCTCGAGCTACACAAACAAACAGGAGGATTGCCTACGTCACGCAGAAGGTGCGCGACTGCACTGATCTCTATGGTATAGTCAAGCTATGTTTCTTAATAACCAATGACTTAGAGATCTGATAAGTTGCGAAGGTTGCGTGTGATTAAAGAATGGCTGGCATGCGCAGTGAAAGCACCCACAACGGTGTCCATCACTTTAGCAGGACGAGAAGAGCGGCCGCTCGCGGAGAAATTAATCTGTTTCAAGTATGAATGCCCCGGTTTTAGTTTGCTGCAATCTAAACTCCGTGTTTTGGTTCAGGCTCCTTGTTAAAAGTAGAATATTTAAGAATAAAAAAAATGATTAAATTCTCGAAAACATTTGCCAAATTGCATAGCCTATTTAAGAAATCGACCAACAAACGAGCATTAGAATGTGATAACTTAAAAAAGAGACACAGCTATGCTATGTGTAATGACGTCACCAACATTTTTTATCCATAGGGAGTGATATTCATGGGAAGAAACGATGTGTCCCCCTTAAATATTGCCTACCTAATAAAATGAAACAGGTTCACTTTTAAATTTTACACACCATTTATCCTAATGAACCCTTGATAACAACGAAAATATCTGTCACTTGTTTTCTGTTGTGATTTCTCTTTTTTTAAGGCAGATTTGAGCTCTTACTTATTTTTCCACCTTGAAAGTGCAAACAAATCTCTTGAGCTTATTTTGACTTTATTTTTTTAGCTGGAAAGTTATAAATTCAAAAGCAAAAGTTGCTTGTCAAGGTGGTCTTTCGGATTGAAAATTAATCATTTGATCAAATCACTCAGAGTGATTACAAGTGCTAAGTGTAATGCATTCCTGGAAAAATATCTTTTTCCCACGGTGAGTCAGCATTCAGCATAGCTTACAGTTATCCCATATCAATCCTAAATCCTTGCATTGAATTGTAGACAAAATATTGTAGTCAGGTATTGGGACAAAAAGGAAAATGTGGAGTTTATGATAAAGCTTTTTGAGACACTTAATCTGCAGTCATATGTGTTCTGGTTAATGGTTAAGGTAAGCTAAATAAAATGCATGTTTATTTACAGACTTATCAATATCTACATTAAAGCTTAATTCTTCTTTGACTTAAGTTGGTTTTTAGTGGGATTCAAAAGTCACTACTCTTTATTTTTTCAGGCATGTACATTATTCATTTATTTTCTCCAGTTATTAAACGTTTATCATTCCTGACAGTTTTACTTCAACTGGTGATTAAAGCTTTTAACAATAGACTTACACGCTAAAACGTGTTTCGTAACTTGTTAGGAATGTTAAAGTATTGTATCTTCTTTTAATGACATTAAACTGCTTTGAACTTGCTCAAACAAGTTATGTCTTGTAGATGATACCTGATTCAACCATGTTAACTTATTTTCAGCTCATCAATGTCTTCTCAAGATTAAAACCCAGTGACCTTAACTGAGATTCATAAACAGAATAAAATTAAACCCATGATATACATTGCATGATAGGAAAACATTCTGCTTTAAACAATTGTCTATTGCTTTGTCATCCAGCTGCAATTTCTTACCAAACAAGATTTACAGTTCAATGTGGCAAAAAACTACTTTGATAATTTCAAACTTTGATAAGCAGACACGATATTTGAAGGTGATTATATGTAGTTAATAATATAATATAAAACATTGACACATGGTTGTGAACGTGAGATAGGCAGTAGGCACGCCAGAACGAAAGGCGGCAGGATTTACTAAAGGGAAGGCTAATCGATTCAACGTCATCAGCTCGCGACGGAATTTGTTACTTAACGCAATGGCTGAACCTGAGTAAGTGTTCCACTTATTTCAAATCTTTAACAATCGGCGTTGATTACAAGAACAGTATATTTTAAGTCTATCTCATATGATATATAATACGTAGATCTGTATGTTAGTGCGAATATTTTTCTCGATGACACGATTTAAACCGATGAAGATAAGATTTCTTGACTTCACATGTATTCAATAACAAAACTGATATTACAGTTTTCATTATAGAATTAGCTGTATTCGTACTGTCCATTTTAATTTCAGGTCTGCTTTACAATGTATTCCTTTTAATTTTTACGTGAGGCGTTAGACCAACAATGTTAGTAGATAAGCAACGTTAGTAGATAAGCAACGTTAGTAGCTAATCGGATGTTACATGTTCACACAAGATTCTCATTTACATCAATGGTTGGAGATGGCTAAGACATTGAAATGGTGATTCACGTAAATGCATATCTTCACTTGATATTGTGGTGTGACGTTATTTCAATACGTTACATATTTACTGTAGTGACCCCTCACATTGCTACAAATGTCAGTAAAACGAGAGTGGCAAAAGAATTATTTATAAATTACGTATATAATCTTTATATTCAGAACGGTCGCTGCATTTCATTACAGTTCTTTAGTGAATTTGTTGTGTTGTGTCGCATGTTTTAGGTTCCGATTGGGAATGAAGACTACGATTGTTTAGTTCCGTTCTTGCACGTTTTGGCATATTAGTTGTGGCCATTGTAAAAGCTAGTGATTTCAGTTATGTAATAAAGCCTACAATTTAATTTGAATATGCTCTTATAGTTCTATTTAAATAACTAAAATATTAAATTCTAGCCAATTCAATATTGTGAGTTACTGTATCAGTTTGTAGTTTGCACTAAATTCCTTTTCTTTTTAGACCGAAGAAGGTTATTAAACTCGTTCCTGAGAATCTTCTCAAGAAACGAAAGGCATATCAAGCAATCAAAGCAAACCAGGCTAAACTTGCCTTACAGCAGAAGAGAAAGGTAAGTCTGTTGTCTCTTTATTTAGTCCATTGATTCTCAGAAAACAGTTTTCCATTGGAAACTATGGTCTTCTTCAGGTAAAAAGGGGCATCCCCTTAAAGTTCAAGCGTTTGGAGGAGTTCTTAAAGAACACCAACAGGAAGAATCGAGATGAAAGACGGCTGGCCAGGCTTAAACATAGACCGCCACCACCCATGCCACCAGCCAAAAATGTCCTGGTTTTTGCTGTCCGCATCAGAGAGTAATTTCCTTCTTTTTTTTTATTTATTTTTTTTTCCAATCACACGGGTGTCTGAAATTTGCTTTGAGAGAGTCCGTGCACATTACCTGTTTAATCAAACTTTTTGTCCTGGTTCTGTTTCAGGATCAAAGGTGTCAGCCTCAAAGTAATGAAGACAATCCAGTTGCTGAGGCTGAGAAAGATTTTCAGTGGCACTTTTGTCAAAGTCAACAAAACATCTATTAATATGCTTAAGACAGTGGAACCCTATGTTGCATGGGGGTGTGTAGTCCCATTGTTTAATCTTCACAGCATTAAACACGTTTAATCCTAAAGTGATCTACTACTTAACTCTTAACACAATTTATTGCTCTAAATATCATCCTGGCTGTATTTTTCTTAGTTTATTTGCTCTTTTTGAATTCTCTTTTCATTGATCATGTCTTTTATACCAGGTATCCCAACTTAAAGTCGGTTCGTGAGCTCATATTGAAAAGAGGGCTGGCAAAGGTTAATAAGAGAAGAATTCCACTCACCGACAACACATTCATAGAGAAGCACCTTGGTTAGTTGTTCACTTGGTAATCTACCATGATATGGTCTGGATGATGAAATCACTTTGGGTACTTTCACACCTGTTTCCTCTAATTTGATTAAATTGCAGAATAGTTTTTCTTTTTTTGTACCGTCCGCAGTGTTTCCTAAATATTCTGTTTAATTTTGTGTGGTGTGAAAGAGACTCAAAATGATATTCACTGTGTGAGTTGTTGCTCCTTGTTTAATCCTGCACCAAATAAACCAAAGCACAGGTGTGAAAGCATCCTAAATGTAAAACTTTGAAGTGGTACCAACAATGGTCCTTTTTTAATTATGGGGAAGAAAGCATCTTATGAGGATATTTTCTTCTCTTGTTTTTAATCTCATTCTATAATTGTCTCCCCTTCTCAAGGAAAATATGGGATCATCTGTTTGGAGGACCTCATTAATGAGATCTTTACTGCTGGAAAGAACTTCAAGGTGGTCAATAACTTCCTGTGGCCGTTCCGTTTGTCTGTACCAAGACACGGTGCTAGAGACAAAGTTGGATTAATGAAAGATGTTGGGGATCCTGGACCTAGAGCCGAGGATATAAACACAGTCATCAGGAAGCTCAACTAAGCTCAAGGATGTTTTTTTTTTTTTTTAATTCAAAAAATGACTGCTTGTTTTTTTTATATTACACCAGGACTGAATACATATAGGTGTTTAGCGAAATCCCGCAGTTCGGTGTCGACAGTTATATAAAGCATTCAGTTTCCATTCAAAGTCAGAATTTCCCTCGTTGTAAAGTTTGTGCATTATTTTTATTAAACAAAGTTGAGATTGCAAAGTTTCGTGGGATTGGTGGGGCTCAACAACTAACTTTCAAACGTCATTTTGTATGAGTCTAATGTTGCTCCTAATATTTAGGCAGTATACAAAAATACGCAAAAAGTCAAATTATGGTAAAGAATTTAATGTTTTCTCAAAAGCATGAAAAAAGTCTGCACCACCTGCTAGTCAGCCGAACCATCGAAGATATCTGGTTTGATTTCCATCTGTTAAGATGAAAATACATTGAATTGTATGTTATATTGAAAGGTTTACAAATATAGCAGATATCAGACTGCTATATCATTTATTTATATCATTTGAATTGATGTAAAATTATAAAAACAGTATTTTAAAGTTAAGGTATAAGTACAATGTCCTGCCCATTCAATATACCACTTGAGGTCTTCACTGTTTAGTGTATGTTGATGCATTCAGCAGTATGCGTTTTGGATTTGGTAAATAGTTAATTATTTGATGTATTATTTTTACCAACATTTTTTCTAAGTAAAATACATTGTAAAGAACAGTAGTTAAGGAGGTTGTGAAGATCCTTCAGGTGTAACTATGGATGAAAATGTCTTGTTAAATCTGATTTATTTTGTGGTAAGTATTCATCTTGGACTCTTGACACCAGATTCCATATACGTATTGGGTCGGCGAGGTTCCTGCACATCGTGAGCTTTTAGGTGAAATAAATACCTTGTTATTTTGGGTTGGTGTGTTTCAACTTCAATGAGAGCCTAAGCACAACCTACACTATGCTGGGGCCTGATGGGCACCTTCTTAAAATTTTCAATAGCTTAGCATAGACACTGTGATTGGTTGGTAATGGCAGACTGATGTTAACCATACCCGATCATCTCCACGAGAACTTGACACCATGCTGACCAAATCAGAGCAGAAATATTACCACCTATTTGACCATTCCTTCTGTATAAAGATGGCAGTTACCTTGGTTTGAACAAAATATTCAGTATATTAATATATTGTATACTTGATTACAAATTATTATTTTTCATATGAAATTTGTTTATCAGGACCAAATAAATCAGCACAAATTTGAGAAGACAAATCACAAACAATGTAAATGTTACATTTTATGCATTCAAACGTAGACGTTTTACCTATAATTAAAGTGACGCTTTTGGTGTGACGTAAGAGTGACGTCAGATACATGTGCATCATGAACTATGTAGCAGCAACAACCTTTACTGTGATGTCAAGGAGAGAAGGGGTGGTCTCTGGAGAGACCGATTAAAGCTTCCTCCATTCATTCAACAGTCATTATTCCTCGCAGGAACTCAAATCAAGGTAAGATCTAACTAATGTGTTCGGCCGAAAAACTGATCTCAACCGGAGAGAAGCCACATCTCGTGGAGACCCGGGCTACTATGATATCCTCCGCAGTTTAACATGTAACGTTTCATGATCGCTGGTTATGTTTTTGCGCATTCATATCATGAAGAAAGTCGCCTGAAATCCGTGTCATCGTGGTGTTTTTCCGCAGCGTACGCACGTGAAGGATCGACCGAACACGTTGTGGCTGTCACTAACAGTTCGGCTTGCATTAGGTCGCGTTAAACCTGTAACTTCTGTAACTATGACATAAATAAATAATATTTAATATTTGCTGTCTCTCGCTGAATGTATGGTCAATCCTCTCAAGCTATTAATGTCTTTTGCTCGCCGAGTTCTCGCGTGGGTGAAACGCGCTATTAATATATAACTTCTCGTTTAAAAAAAGCTTTTCATATTTGTCACGTTTAACATGTTAAAGTCGTTCTTTCCGTGTAAAAATCTAAATGCAATATTTTATTCCCACCATTTGAAGTATGGAGTTATTGATACAAGTGTCAATGTCACAACAGTAAATAATGTATGTAGAAAAGTTTATTGTCATTCATGCTGGATTTATGTATCTATATTTTAATTATGATTATTATTAATTAAATTAGCTTAAGTAGGGACATTGTATATGAATAAGTAATGTTAAGGGGTATGTTTATAGTGAGCATTACAATGTTATATTCACAGTATGTAACTATTTTATTACCAACAACTAAAACAGTTTCAATGTTGAGAAGATTAAAGCTAAAAATGCTAAGATGTCTTAGAGTTTGTAATATCATCCAGCCTCTTGGGGGCAGTAATAAAGTCTGTGCACTCGCAGTATGAAACATTAAAAGGCAAAATGGCCATGACGCATACCTGTTTTTTTTTTTTCTCACACCCCACATCCACGAGTGAATCTACCTGTAATGACCAACAGGTGGCAGTCGAATCACACCCTTTTTATTCGATGATTGAATAGTAAACATGCTCATGTAATCCTGTACATGTTGTAGACCATAATATCGGAATAAACAGCAACATAGTCCTCGCTTCTGCTGCCATTACACTTGGAGTTTGTAAACACAGCGTGACGACAAAAACTCCACCCCCAGAACACCAAAAACTCTGGTTTCACTGTGCACGTCACTGGGTGTGGTGTAGTTCAAATACGTTAAATCTGTGCGTTTAAAAAAATGCACATGCTGCGGTTTATGTGTGGACTGGCGGCAAAATGTTCGAGCCAGACTTAAGGTGCAGCTCTGAAACCACGACGGCTCCACCATTTTCAGAAAGTCATGTGTGCGGATATGCCACCTCACTCTGACTGTCATGGCGGTGTTCACATCATGCTCAAAATTTCCTCATAGTAGCCCAGTGCAAAAGGGAGTGTCACATCGCCCACCTTTTTTAGTCGTTGTATATAGTATTCTCTTATTTCTCGTAGTTTCTAGTGTTTTTCATTTAGGATAAACCCTCTTAATTACTGGACAGTTCTGTACAAACACTTTAAACAGGCCACCTGGAGAAGTGTGAGGTTCTTTTTAACAATTGGACTTGATCACAGAGGCTACTCGAAATCAAAAAGACACTGCTTCATCTTTATCCCACTCTTTGATCATTAGAACCTTTGTGACCAGTAGAAAAGATTTAGTTTTGTTCATGTGTTTCCTTGATGAATCACATTTAAATACCTGTCCATCATAGATGTAGTAGACAAAATAACTCAGGATAACTGCCATTCACCGTAAGCATACTATAGTGTGTTGAATCTCGCATGACCTTTTGAGGTTTGAGCAAAACAATGAGAGCGCTGAGGGTGGCATGAAAATTTTATTCCAACCCAAACATGTTTAGTGCGGGGCTGTTATCAGCCATTTTTATGGATCTTCTAGGTCAGGCTGTTTTACTGGTGTTCTTATCATATCACACGTGAGAGGTGTCTCTTAAATCTCTACAGACAAAAGCTTGGATGAAAATAAACCGAGCTGTATACATTATGCGCCTGGTAAAATGGAGATAGCGGCTCGTCATTGACTGTAAAATGACACTAAGAAGCAAAGACGTGAGTGATTTTTTTTCTTAGTTCTTGACTTAGGACAAAAAAAATCAACATTTATGCACTGATTACGGGTTTCTTTGTAGAACTCTTTGTTCCACTGAGCAGTGGTGAATTGTGACTATGGCACATTTCAGTGGTGTGCCATTTCACTTTTAAGTAATCACGTATTCATTAAATGCTCAGATTTTAAATCAAAGGTACAATTTGGAATATTTCTTACATGTTAGCATCTGAATTCCAATTAGGTTTTTTCTTCTGTACAATTTTTTTCTGTTTAGTTTGTGCTGATTTGTAAAGTGAGAGTACATCTCAGTAGTAGTGTGTGAGCCTGTTTGATTGGCAGAAACAGGAGAGACGCTAAATGATATTAAATCAGATTATAAATCATGTGACGAGTCTCACAAGACCTCTGCCTGTTTTCAGCGGGTGAGTTTGTGAAAGCAATGGTTAAAAATTGGTCTTATTCTGTGTACATTTTTTTCAAATAAAAGAAAAAATGGTATATTGTGTATATTTATTGTATTATAGAGATTGTGTAGTAGTGCTTGCAGTGGATTATGCATTGTAGACTGCTACAATACGGGGCTTAAAGGAACATTGTTGCATTTGTCTTTTTTGGGGGGAGGGATTTAAACATTTTTAATTTTCTCATTTGATTTTTGTAATAAAGTAGAAAAAAATGTCAGTTCTTAATTTTTTTGGGCAGTAAACAATGACCAAATTTAGTCTTGTGTATTTTTGTACAATGTCAGGTTTGTTGTAGAATTATTTTGTTATTTAACGGAAAGAAAATGTATAAAAGGAAGCTGGTGTCAAGCTAAAATCAAGCATAAGGTAATTTTTTAGAGCAGATTGTAAAGATTGCTCCTGTTTGTACATTTACTTTTGTACTTTTTTTTCACAAATATTTTTCTTTACACAATAATTCCACAACAAGCCTTAAATTATACAAAACAAAATTAAGAGTAGTAAGTTTTGTAGTTTTTTAACTGCAAAAACTGGCAATTAACAGTACACAATTTCATATAAATACATAAGAACAAAATCAAAAGTGTTGAGAAAAAATAGAAATTCACGAACCCCCCCAAGAAAAGCAAAGACAGGGTCAAAACATTGTGAAAATTGTATCACAGACAAACCTCTTCTAAACCTTATAAACTGTTCCAAGCACTTTAGTGCCATTGCCCTTCATTTATGTGCCAGTACTTTGAAAAACACAAGTCATATCACAGGTATTGTACTTCCGTGAGCTAATTATGATCACACATTTTCTCCGAATTTAATTTAAATTACCCCGCAAATGTTCCAACTTTTGTAACGTTTGTTAAATCCAAAAATATCAAAACTAATAACCTTTTTGAAACCTACACATTATACGTGAAATCAAAATGAAACAATAGTTGGGTGGCATCCATCCTGGACACCAGTGCGTACAGAGACCTCTAAGGGTTAACTTTTGATGACATTTTAAAAGTGTATACTCATTAAATCAAAAAAGACACTAACAATTTTTATTTTATCATTATTTATAGCACACCACAACAAAATCCACAACAATGACCTGATGGATCTGACCCCAGCTTAATCTTACAGGAGCCACATTAGCCAGTGTGCTCCTCCCACGGGATCATGGGAGACGTAGTCCAGATGCACTTCAGCACAGTGGATTATGTGATTTTTGTTGTATTGCTTGTTGCGTCTGCTGGGATTGGCCTCTTCTACGCCTTCTCAGGGGGTCGACAAAGGACCACTCAGGAGTTCCTGCTGGCTGACCGTAGCATGCGCTGCCTTCCTGTATCCCTGTCGCTTCTGGCAACATTTCAATCGGCTGTGGCCATCCTGGGCGCCCCATCTGAGATCTACACCTATGGCACTCAGTACTGGTTCCTGGGCTGCTCGTACTTTCTGGGCCTCCTCATTCCTGCGCACATTTTCATTCCAGTTTTCTACCGTCTCCGCCTTAGCAGCGCATACGAGGTAGCTCTCTTTTGACTACTGGCAATAGTAAACGGAAACTCTATGCGATTAAATGTGCCTATAGAAATCTGTTATGTCAATATGTTGATATCATAGACAATTAAATGTTTGAATCTTTCAAATATATTGTTTATTTAGTTGTATTTTGTTTCAAATCTAAATAAATGCAGTGTACACCAGGCCCAATTTTAGGCCCAATTTAGTTTGGCTTTACATACTCCCATTGCTGACATTTTAATGCAACACCATGTAGCAGATTTTTCACGATGTACATAATTCTTTTTTACCCCTGAGAATTGAGTTGCATCGCAAACAGGAAGTTACATCACAACCAGGCAGATGCAGACTTTTTAAATGAAGTTGGCTGAAAAGATTAAAGAAATCTTATAATAACACACAGTTCCAAGAGAATCATAGAATCATGAAGACTTTGGCAATGATAAACCAAGAATTAATCATTTGATAGAATTACTAAACCTGCTTTATGGCATCATTTGCATGCAGTTAAGAATCTTCATGTCTGCTTTTTCTCAATAGTATCTGGAGCTACGTTTTAGTAAAAGTGTTCGGATATGTGGCACTGTGACCTTCATCTTTCAGATGGTGAGTTCTTCAATGTTACTTTAAAATGTTTAAAATCTGATTATCTTAAGTTAATATTGCCTTTTACTCCAGCTTTCATAACGACCCAGATACCCTGCAGACTATTTCAAAACAAGACCTTCTACCTACAAACTTCCCCTGATCCCTGCAGACATTGACAATATTTTACTCTGCAGTTAATCTCGCCTGTAATGATTGTCAAAACTATCTGTTACTAGAAACAGGACATTCAGAGAAAAACTACCTTCCAGGAAATTCTATTATTGTGTATTTTGACCCAGGTGATCTACATGGGAGTTGTTCTATACGCCCCTGCACTTGCTCTTAATGCAGGTAAATGACAATTGTGATGCACTTGAAATAATTGTTAATGTTAGGTTTGTATTCTCTTGTGAAATGTACCACGAATCTGTGTCTTCCCAGTAACAGGTTTTGATCTCTGGGGGGCAGTGCTGGCAATGGGATTAGTTTGCACACTTTATACAGCATTGGTAAGCCAATGAATGACTTGTATTAGTTCTGATCATTGATCATACTTGGTAGTACTTTAAACTATCACTCTCCTCTGTGCCAGGGCGGTCTAAAAGCAGTGATCTGGACAGACGTTTTCCAGACAATCGTGATGTTTGCCGGCCAACTGGCTGTGATTATTGTGGGCACACACCAGGCAGGTGGCATCGCTGAAGTATGGAGGAAAGCACAAAATGGGAGCAGAATCGCAAGCCTCGAGTGAGCAAAGTGTTTACATTGTCAGGCGTGAATTGCCTTAAAGGGATCCTGAACTGTTTTTTTTTCTTTCTTCGTTCTATTCAGTTGAAGCTTTATTTATTCTTCATTCATTCACATACAGTAGCAGATCATATTGTTGGTCATCTGCATACACGAGACACATTACATGGGGTTTCTTTATAATCTCAGCAACTGGAAGCTAGTAAAACACAAATAAAAGTTGGGCCTAAAATTGATCCTTGTGGTATGCCACAGCTATTTCAATCAAAAGTTAGAAATTAGAGAAAAATAGTATTGTAGGAGCCATCCCAGTGCCCAAGAGCCCAAGGAAAGCATCTCACTCTGGGGTAAAATCACAGATTTCATTTGTTTTTATTAATGGATGATATTATGATACTCCCACAACTGCAACTGATACAGCATTGTATTGTGATTGTAGCCTGAACCCCGACCCCTTGGAGCGGCATACGTTCTGGACTCTGGGCGTGGGAGGTATTTTCCTCATGCTGGCTCTGTATGGAGTGAATCAGGCTCAGGTCCAGAGATACCTCAGCTCCCGCACAGAGAAAGAGGCCATCATGTAAGAAAACGCCCAGATTCTCCTTATTCCATCTGAGTGAATACAGTCAAAAACTGTGAAGTGTTTAAAACACAATTTTAGACACAAATCCTTCTGTTTATGTTGTGTACTCATAATTGATTTCCTGAAGGGCCTTGTATTTTTGTCTTTTTCTGTAGGTCCTGTTATGCTGTGTTTCCATGCCAACAGATCGTTCTCACTTTGGGCTGTTTAATGGGTCTGGTTATGTTCGCTCGATATGGGGAAGAGAGTCCTCTAGATCAGGGCTATGTCAAAACCAATGACCAGGTCAGATTTTAAACCATAACCACTATGTTCTGAACATATTTATCCAGAAATTATTGTTTTGCTATTGTGTAGGCCATCTTCACCATGTGTTGCCATTCTTTACTGTCGATTGTGAATGGCCTGAAAACACAAACAAACTTTAAAAGGGTTTGACTGGTCCAAAGAAAATCTTAAATTCCACAATCTGGAATTCAAACAAGCTAGCAGAGTTGCCTCCCTAGCCTCTTCTAGGGATCATTATCTAGGTCATCTGCAAAACTAAAATACACAACATTGTGTATCTTTAAAATCTCAGTAATTGGTAGCATACAAAAGACCAATAAAGTTGGGCCTAAAATTGATCCCTGAGGTACACCGCAGTCATTTAAGCTACAAGTTAACTAGAAAACAACCCAAATAAAGGTTATTAGGGTTGTATTTGAATAAAGAAGCAAACATAATATTAAAATCACCCATTTTAGGGAAAACCTCAATAGCCAATGTACATAAACAGGATATATCAAACTTACCTAAAAAGCAGGAACAGGTTTACAAATTTAATGCAAAAAAAAGACAAAAGCATTGAAAATAATATAAAGGGGAAAATATAATAACCTAATAAACAAAACACTGGACTGTTAAAGGTATAATGAGAGAACAGGGTAAAAAAAAAAAACAGACAGGTTAGCACATGGCCACTAGAAACATAGAGCCGTGTGCTCATATGAACAAAGACAGAATTGAATATAATGACCCATGGTCATGGTAAGTGACCACAAAACATGACAGAACAGAGAATATAACAGTCAATTCCAGAACTACAATTTAATACCAGCAAGATTATACCTGAATAATTATGTCTTGGTTTGTGTTGTCAATAGATCAATTTAAATGAATTAAATTTAATAAATTGAACAATACGTTGAATTACGAACAATACGTTGTTCTATTTTCATAGTTGTTCAATTCTTATTCTCTGTGTGTGTTTATTATTTCATTTTATACGTTGAGGTCAAGACCAGAGTGAACAGGATTAAATTTAAACCTCTATTTTTTGACACTCTTTGAATCTGCAGATGGTGTTATATTTTGTGATGGATGTTTTGAGAGATCTTCCTGGTTTACCGGGATTGTTTGTGGCCTGCCTGTTTAGTGGCGCTCTCAGGTAACAACATATTTATTAACAATAAGTCTCTAAAAAATAAAATGTAGACACTTTTTTCAAACACTTTTGTTTCACAGTACAATCTCATCTGCATTTAACTCCCTGGCAACAGTTACCATGGAGGACCTGATCAAACCACATGTTCCGCCCATGACTGAGGCACGTGCCACTCTATTATCTAAAATGCTGGGTAAGCTGAA
Organism: Danionella cerebrum; assembly: GCA_007224835.1. Lineage (NCBI taxonomy): Eukaryota > Metazoa > Chordata > Actinopteri > Cypriniformes > Danionidae > Danionella > Danionella cerebrum. The sequence goes on along the minus strand of SRMA01026626.1, from coordinate 156,618 downwards.
AAATAGTAATTGTAATTTCTTTCTCATAATGTGTCTGATTGTAATGTAGTAAAATCTTTGTCAAAATCTTGTGTCCCTCAGCTCTTGGATATGGACTGGTTTGTCTTGCCATGGCTTATATTGCATCTCTAATGGGCTCAGTGCTGCAGGTGGGGGTCACTATCACTCAAAGTGATTTTCATGAAGATTGTTTGTGGTGCAATACATACAATTTTGGTTTGTATTTGCAGGCAGCACTCAGTATCTTTGGGATGGTGGGAGGCCCACTTCTTGGTATTTTCTGTCTAGGGATGTTTTTCCCATGGGCCAATTCTACTGTGCGTAAATTTGACATAAACAAAAACATTGGAAATGAATGCATGACCTTGCAATATGAAACAATGTGTGTTGGCAGGGCGCACTGGTTGGCCTGGGGTCTGGATTGATCATGGCTTTCTGGATTGGCATTGGCAGCTTTGTTTCTCGAATGTCTGCTTCTGTTCCGCCAGTGATAAACGCCACTGTCATTCCTGAACTTGGAAACATGACAACGACTGTCATGACGCTCACCACAACCAAACCCAGGTGGCTATTTATTACAAGAGTAATGGTAATCAATAAAAAAATCACTATTAAAAATATAGTTTTTTTTCCCATGTTTTCAGGCCATCTGGAGTCCAGGCTCTGTATTCTTTGTCATACATGTGGTACAGTGCTCATAATTCTGCCACAGTTGTGGTGGTGGGGCTTCTGGTTAGTTTTCTCACAGGTAAAGCATGTTTAGTTATAATCAGCAGCCTATATGTAGAGATTTAATTGTATACTTTGTTTTTTTTTCTGAATTTGCCTGGGATAAATTGACTTTCCACTAATATTTAGACAACTGTGCTAAAATCTGCTTCTAAAGATGGCTTTAAGGATTTTTTTGAAGAGTAAGTTCAGCATTAGAATGTGCTTTTGGTCAACTTTATATAGCTACCATTAACGTGCGAGACCAAAAGAACAGAGGGAGTCACCTTCAATTCAACAGAAAGGTATAAGAAGATTTAACACAAAACATGTAAAAACCCACACTAGCAATTTCCATTCGCATGGGGAGCTACATGGAAAAGCTACTATACACAAAGATGCATGGCCATTGTGTCAGTTGCCTCACAGGGGGAATCAAGCAGGCTAAACCTAGGGCTAGTCCTTTCATCTCCATGTGGCCTGCATAATTATGGAGATCCCCAACATGCTGATAATCAGACTTGGTGATCAGCTGTAGACATGGATCGGAAGCTCTGTGATTGGTCTGTTTAGTAGCAGAGTGATTTTAGAGGGACGGAGCCAAGTTTCTACACCATCATAAAATCAAACACCAAAATGGAAGGATTTTTTTTTTTCAGAAATATAACCATGTATGACATGAAATCAAAACATAAGCCATGAAAAGCCAACACGGCAAAACATAGTGTTTTAAAAGTTTAACTTTTACTTAGCTGTTATGCTTTGTGTCCACTCAGGGCCCTGGAAGGAAAAAGAGTTAAACCCAGGTACGATATACCCGGTGCTAGGCAATTTGCTGTTCTTTCTTCCAAAGCGGTACAGGGAGAAACTCTGCTGCGTCACTCCTCTGGACGACAAGGTGACTCCCATCAGTGCTCTGATAACAACACACAACGGTTTCTTTGACAACATTGCTAGCTTTTGTTTACACTTTCAGTCCAAGGGCCAGCAGCCTTACCAGATGGCCCAGAAAGAGAGCAATGGCGTTGGCTTAACTAAAGATGAAGACAAGCTCAGGGATGAGGAAGGAGGACAGATTATTATCCAGAGTACGAGTAACACCCCCCATACGCTGCAGGAGACAGCCTTGTAAAAGCCATTTGGGTTTATTGAATCCATCAGTTCTAATGCCGAAATGGTTTGTAATTCCCTCCACTTGAATTTTTGGTGTGGTGTGTTTTGCGGGGTGTCTGCAATATCAGTACAATGTGTTCCAAACCAATGGTGGTTGAGGTGAGACGTCGTTTTTATTTGTTGTGATGCTCAACAAACAATGTGATGCACGTGATCAAATAAGTCATTTATTGGATTTTAATGTCGTCAGCATCAAGTCTTAAAGGAGCAGCGCACTCGTAAAATTTGAAAATGTAAAAATTTGTTGGGTGTTTAAGGCTCTTAAAGAGCTGATGTTTTTTTAAATAGCTGGTAAGTTGATTTGAAAATGACTCATTGGCCCTTTGAATGATCTTGAGCTCCTACTGATCCCACCTACTCTACCATATTTGGAGAGTAAATGACTATTACTTTAAAATACACCTTTCATTCATAAATGTGGGCATATATGCTGTACAAAAATAATAAATGTTTAAAATCAATGAATTAATCGTAATCAGGTTAGAATGTTCAATTAATCAAGATTTTGATTTTAAGCCAAATCGCCCAGCCCTAGTCTTTACTTTTAACAGTATAACCCCATAGTTTGGCGGAAATAATTGACTGCACGTGGGAGAAATGGCAGACTTTACTACATAGATGAGGATAATGGGTGGAGCCATGCAATCCATAAGTCTTTCGATCTTTATGGGTGGTGATCTTAAGGTTATAGTTGACAAAATATGAATAAGTTATTAACAATAACCATAGATTGGCTAAAAAGCTACAGTTCTGTTCTGGAAAAGTGTGATTTTTCAAGTGAGGCTAATCCCCTTTTAGATTAGCTTTATTGATAAGGTATTTAAAAAAATTGGGTGGCCTGTCCCTTTAAGAAAAAATGCTGAGTCATGCTTTAATAATTGCACACTAACTGAAGAACACTTAGTGAAAGGATGATGGCTGGTATAAAAATCAGATGTTTCATTTAATGTCAGAGTTTTGGGGTTTACTCTCCCAAAGATTTAGTTTCGTCCAAAGTTCACAACCGTTAGCCTTTCCGTTCAGTTTGCCTTTGAAAGTCTATATGTTTCTCCCCTTAATTGAAAAGTTTAAGGTTTACAGTGAACAAAAAAGTGTCAGTATTTCAAATGTAATGGTGTCCACTTTCACTGTAACTTCCACAGTGAAGCAGTGCCATATTGTGATCTGAAGCATGTAGTACCTGTAGTTTTTTCATTGAAGCCCGTTGTTTGTGATAAGTGCCTCCTCATACGAATGTATTGTGTAGTTTTGTGACTCAGTTTTGTGTCTAAAGTTTCATAGCAGAATCCTCAAGGAGCATGCCCTATTCCTAACTTGCTCATCTAGAAGCATTTTAACTTTCCACAATGCTTTGCGATCGCTAGGCTAACGACATTAGCATTTCAGAAGGCAAGTTTATATTTGGCTAAATTCCATTCCACTTTGGCTTTTTTATGTTCAGAATGTTATTTTTGTGCTTATGTATATGTTTAAGAGCTATCTATACTACATTTGAGCTTAGAATTTGAAGTTAAGAAGCTTTTTTTATAGTATCAGTAACACAATGAAGATTAACGGGGCATAATTTAACCCTTAGTGAAAGTTACTGCCTATAATTTTCAGTATTACCTTCAGAATTGAAGAATGGAGAATTTTCCATTTGATTTATGTAGTGATTTGTTCTAATCATGGCTTCAGTCTGACCCATTTGAACACTATATATTTGATGCAGTTGTCAGAGTTATCTCATTTTGTGCCTGTAGGAACCTAACGACAGATTTTCCGGTAATGCGCTCTCTCTGGGTGTCTCACATTTGTTGGAGGATTAGTGTTGAACTATTTCTTTCTTTTCGTCTTTTCTTTCATCGTGGTATGGTGACTGGTTTGCATTTGTCTCTAAAGAATCATCTGTTGTGGAATAGTTTTGTATTTTGAATGTCAACTCATCGAACGTATAATTCACCTAAGCCAGCGTGCTTTTTCACCTCTACATTTCATAGGAGCTATTACTCAGGGGTGTCACTCATTTCAGTTCAGAGGCCACATACAGCTAAATATCTGTCAGCATGGTTTAAATAAATTATAGCGCATTTTGAATATTTAAATTCCATATTTCCCCAATTTAGTTCCATTCATTCATTAATTTCCCTAACTGCTTATTCCCTTACGGGGGTTATGGGGATCTCCAGCACATATTGGGCGAGAGAACACCCTGGACCGGTCGCCAGTCCATCGAAGGGCAACATACACTAAAACATTAACACCTAAGGGGAATTTAGATTATTCATATAACCTAACCCCATGTTTTGGGGATTGTGGGGGAAACTGGAGTACCCAGAGGAAACCCACACGAGCAGCGGGAGAACAGTGCTAACCACTGCCCCACCGTGCTGCCAAAAAAGCATACTTTATTAGCCACCAAAGGGATTTCAACCCTGGATTCCCAGTTTATAAGACAGGCACTTTAACCAACATTTGTCAAATCATATAAAAATTTGATTATATTTAGGCTTCAAATATAAAAAAAAAAAAAAAACACCAATTAAGGATTTGCTAATTTTTCAGAACCACAGATGTCTATTTTTAGCCCTTACCCTTAGCCATTGGTTTTATGTGTTGGGCCTAAGGGAAAGTCTGAGAAATTGAACTCAGCCTAAAGGTATGGCCACTTCCAGTGAACAATGCAAAATTTCATTGTATCCGATGACGTCCATTTTGAGACTGCCCACAAGTTAATTCACTATATAACTTGTCTAAATTATAATAGAGTGCTTTCTAATATATTTTATAGCAATACTGATGTCTTAAAAATGTACATTTGCTTCATATTGAGTGATCAAAAAAACTCACACATCCGACCTCTCTAATGTGGTGGATCAAATGCATCATGTGATTTGATATTGCAGGTAAAATTCCGCCCTGATGAACTTCCTGTCGGAGCGAAGTCTGAAATTGTACCACATAGGCAGGAACTTCAGGAATTTTTTTCATAATGTGACGGAAGTTTTTATGAAACAATTAGAGCAATATCAACATTATATTAGCAGTTATTGGTGCACAAATTTGCATTTCAGGTCACAGTTGATCCTTGGAGGTATAAAACATTGTCAAACCCTGCACAGAACAATTCGGCTGAAGTGGCTTAAACTAATAATATTTCTTAAAGACTCCATAGCCTTAAATCGTTTATGTTTGACACCTCTGTTATAGCCACATGTCATCTTTACCCATTTCATCCATACTTCCAGTTATCTGTTAATTAGTAAAAAAAAAAACAGAATATAAAGTACAAGTAGTTATAGGCGAGGCATTATTTTTGTTCACATGTGGATAAATTGCTCGAAGAGTTTATTCTCATCCGTCATATTGAAATCTACTTGAATTGTGTTCATTCATTAATTTTCCAACCTGTTTATTCCCTTTTTGGGGTCACGGGGGTCTGCTGGTGCCTAGTTCCAACACACATTGGGCGAGAGGTGGGAGCACACAAGTCTGTCGCAGTGAATTGTGTTCAATACGCTTTAAATACATTATTTCAAAAGAACTTGCTTTTACTCAGTATTGGAACCAATGTGTCCCGTTGGTCATTTGTCTTTCCAAAGACTGTCTTAACTCTTCCCTGACAAGCGATAAACATGAATAAATCAGAAGAACCACTGCCCACCATCACAACAGAACTAATGGTAAAAGCTCCTGCGGGGATGGACTTTAGTGTCCAATAATTCAAACCAGTCTAACCCCAAGATGCCTTTGTGATCAACAATCCTGAACTCTACTGTGAACTCTACATTTAGAGTCCTCATTTTATATGAAACGCAAGTTTTTGTTAGTGTCAAAATAAATATTTTGATACATAATATTTATGTTTGTATAAATATTATGAGAATATTTATTTTTTTATAGAATTGTTCCTGTTGTATTTCTTCAATATGCATTCCAAAAATCCATAAGTAATGGAGTCTGACCAGCTTCATTGCTTTGGTTGTGCCTTCACTTTTCTCCTTATTTGATTGGTCGTGAAAGTTCCCGCCTTGAACTTTCCTTTGTGTGGAAAAGAGAGCCTACGGAGCGTCTAAAGCGATGAAACTTTTTCTATGTATGTAGAAGAAAGCACAATAGAGGTACTAATATCCTAAGCCACTCAAAGTGGGCATTGTTTTTAATCATGAACTCATTTTTCTTTGTGATTAAATGATGAAAAAATATGTAAATTAAGTTTTCTTGACAACAATAAAATGCCTTCCTGTTTTTTTGTGGTTTTAATTACTGTCTTGACCTCATATGACGATAGATAAAGAACCATGCTTAAATTGTTTAATAAAGAATGTTTAGATACATTTTCACAATTTTTAGTATCAAAAAGCATTCATTCTGAAATATATCAACCTTCTGTCTGTATTTTCATTTACATAACAAGGAAAGAAGCATAACTGTTACATTGAAGCATTAAAGGTAAATGCATGTTTGTTTATATTGGCTGTTTGACAGGATTAGCGTTTTGTTGCACTCTTAAGATTATTCACTAGTTCTTTTCACTCTCTACCATCTTGACAAAGTTCTGAAGATCCTCTGCCAATAACGTTGGTTCCTCCATCGCAGCGAAATGGCCTCCACGAGCCATTGGAGTGTACGACTTGAGATTTCTGTATTTCCCAGTCACCCAGAGTTTGGGGGTGTGCAAGAGCTCATTGGGAAAAGCAGCCACACCTGTCGGAACGTAAACTGGAAGCCTATTGGGTGATAAGAGAGATTGCTTTAGTTAAAGTTTTATCTTGTAGGAAATCTAGCTACTCTAAGTTAATGTCAGTGATACAAACACTACTTAAATGTGTCTAGGTTATTTAAAGTATTTAAGTTATATTGAGCAACTTTACTTGAACAAATGCGTTTTGTAGTTCATGTAACAACTGTTTTTCTCTTACTTTACATGAGGCTGGTTAAGACCTTTGCCAAAGAACTCCTTGTAGAACCGCATGGAGGAGATGATGCATCCAGATGTCCAGTAAATCATCACATTCGTCAGAAGATCATCAAGAGAATACTTCCTGTTGAGGAATTAATGTATTTCTCTAAAAAACGCTCTTCAACCAGCATGAAAAGTAAGACATATTTATAATGTGGGGGAAATCTGAGAATAAAATCTGAATACTGAGAAAAAACTTCTGTTAAAATGTTCTGTATTTGGTAGGAGAAGTCAAAATTCTGAAAGGAAAGAGAAAGAATTTTGAGACTAAAATCAGAATTTTGAGGAAAAAAAATATTCTGAGAAAATACATTAGTTTTGTCAAGTCAATATTATTTTAGAGCCAGCCCCCTGTTAAAAAAAATAATGACTGGAAAGAATGTTAAAAAGGTATGAATTCTGAGAATAAAACTTTTGAGAAAAAACATCAGTTTTGAGAGTAAAATAAAACTTGAGATTCTGATAGACAAAGTCAAAAATAGAATGTTTAGAAAAAAATATTCTGAGGAAAAAAATATCAAAGTTTCTGAGGAAAAAGTCAAAATATATTGAAAAAAAAAAACCCCAGAATGAATTCTGAGAATAAAGAGAGATTAAAGTGAGACCTCAGAGAAATTATGGGTTCTGAGGGGAAAAGTAAGGAAAATAAAGAGACTAAAGATAATTGTAGTCTACATGAATGTGATGTTAGTTACATTTGTGTGAATTAAGGTTGATCATGAATTAAGAATTTTTTAGAGTAATGTGAAAAACATGAATAGAATTATGTTTAGATAAGATAAGAATTCTAAGACTTCAAAATTCTGAGAATGAAAATCTGAGTCCTTTGGAAAAGTCGAAATTCTGCGAATAAAATCTAAATTCTGCTTTAAAAAATTGTGAAAGCGACTCATGTGAAAAAAGTCGGAATTCTAAGATTGAAGTCAGAAAAGACTAAATTCTGAGAATAAAAATCAGGATTTTCCACGGTGGTCCTGAACCTCCTCCTTCCTCTAAAAAGGTATCAGAACTTTACACAATCTACGTTTCTGTCCATCAATCATAAGCTGGCCCTCCTGATGGGTGCTCTCATAGCCAGATAACCCTACAACTAAGAAACAAGTTTACCTCTCCAAACCGCCATCCTCAAGACTCTTAAACTCCGGATCTGTCCAGGTAGAAAACTTCTCCAGAATGTAAGCAGCCAAACCAACTGGAGAGTCATTCAATCCTCGGCCTGAAAAAGACATTTCATTTTCTAAGCTATTCATTTTCTGCCTGCTTCCTCAGAAAACATCTCACCTGCAGTGTCTGGTTTGGTGGACTGGATGTGCATGTACCCAGTCTCCTTCAGAGCATTCACTACTAGCTTCTCCATACAAGGGAAAAGGCGTTTCACGTCATGTTCGCTGAAGCCAAAGAGTTTGGGGAATTGTTTGCCCATAATCATTGACATGACCATTGAAAAACTTGTTGTAGGAGGAGGTGCAAAGTTAATATGGAGGCCTTTCACAGCTCTGAAGGGAAAACAGTGAAATGTAACTTTGCGAATGTAATTATTTGCATGCAAAATTGTGTAAAACTGCTCTATAAAAAGAGTAAGGACCCTGATACATACTTTGGCTCCAGCTGAGCCATGTTAGTGGTGATCGCAGATCCCCAGTCTCCACCCTGAATGTAGTACTGATTGAAACCAAGGCGCTTCATCAGTTTATTGAATATATGTGCTGCACATAAGGTGTCAAACCCTGTGCAAAAACAAATTACGTGTAAATCAGATTAATCTAAGTAAACTTGAAGCTGTGAAACATCTTTTTGGTTGTTTTACTCTCTACCCTTTTTATGTGGAGCTTCTGAAAAACCATATCCTGGTATTGATGGACAAATGACTTCAAAGAAAACATCATCAGAACTCGATGGCTCTGTAAGCAAAGGAAGGATGCCATAAAACTCATAAAAAGATCCTGGCCATCCATGCACCATCATCAGAGGCACAGCACGAGTTCCTTCCGGGAGGTTCTTCGGTTTAACATGAAGATAGTGAATATCGAGGCCTTTTGAGAGACAGAATTACATCGAAACAATTACTTATCATTCATTTAAAACACAACGGTTCTTCCTTCGAGCGAGAACCCACCTTCAATTTTAGTTTTGAAATGAGGATACTTGTTGAGTTTATCTACTTGGATCTTCCAATCAAAATCATTCCTCCAATAAGACACAACCTTCTCAAGGTATTTGGAATTGAAGCCGTAGTGAAACTGACTATCCTCCAGAGAAGGGAATGACCGAGTTTGGTCTAATCTTCGGTGAAGGTCCTAAAGAGAACCAAAAAGGGATTTAAAGATTTTTTCTGTAGAATTATGTGAACATCCATCTGTGCATTTACCTCTATCTCTTCTGCAGTTGTCTCTACTTTATATGGATGGATGCGGTCATCCTCAGGCTCTGGGGGGCAGGTTCCCAAACCCCACCACCCATCCTGAACTTTCAGCTCGGTCTTCTTCTTCCTAAGGAATATCAGAGCAACCACCAATCCAAGCCCCAATGCTGCAGCTAGCTCCAAGTACATGGTTTAGATGCCTGAAATAAGTATCAAAAAGAGAAATCTTATGGACTTTAAAGTGATAAGTGTGGCTCTGCAGAATTTGAGCAAGCAACCTTACAGCCTCTAGCCAACTCGATTTTGAAGCATACAAGCCAGGAAATAGATCAAAGGTTTATTGTTGCACAATTTTCTCAATACTGGGATTAAGGTGAACACAGCTAACAAAGGTTGGTCACCATGCATGACAAAGCTCTTTATCTGTCTATAAATATAGAGCAAATAGTCCCAAAATGTTTTATTTTTCATAGAAATTCCACAAGTTCATGCACTTTTTAAATAAACATATTGAAAGTTTATTTACACAAATGTATATTGTGTTCATTACACAATTGCTTGAGTGAATGAGACAAAATTGAGATAAAATGATCAGTTGGCAGATGTTAGATGAAGACTTCCTTCTATTTCACATCATTTCAGTTGGATGAGAAATGCAGAACTTTGAAAGCAGAAGAAACATCAAAATAACTTTTTTGAACAGAAAAGCAAGTAAAAATGTTATCATTAAACTTCACCTTCCTAAAATGATCTGCAAGTCTGCTTTCTAAAAAGACCGAGAAAACTCAAGATTTTCTTACCTTCACTACAATGCTTTTAATTGTCAGTTTGGTTGTCCGAGCTCAACTGTAACTGCGTCACAATTTGCCGACTAACGTTGATTTAATAGTTAAGTAGAATTATTTACAGAATATGCAACCTTTTAATGTGCCTACTCACCTCAGTTGTTGTGAAAGTAAGGCAGCTTTGCAACGATCATTTAGCAAAAAGCTACCGTTGTTACGTAACCCGTGGGGGTTATGGGAAATGTAGTTGTAGAGTTCAGGAGAAAGGTTTTGCTTATTTTATAAAGGTTTTATGGATTAGAAATCATTTAATATATATATATATTAAATGCTGTAAATTTGTAATTCAATCAAACTAATGTTATTTTGTCACTGGACATTTTTTTTATCAGCATGTAGTCCATACTCTCGTTATTCCCCTCTCTTCAACTTGTTTAGTACATCTTATTTATAAGTTTATTTTTTTTGGTGGATTGCATATTATCAAATTGTATTGCATTGTTTTGTAAATCTTTTCCAAACAAAGACATTCATTCACAGATAAAGATAAAAGTAAAGCTTGCTCCAACAATCTGGTGTCTGAAAACCAGTCTATGCTGGGAACAATGACCAGGCTGCCTTCTTGGCACTATAGGGAACCTTACAGGTAAAACTTTGACAATAGACATCAATACAAGCATAAGTAAGAAATTTTATAGGTCCTTTAGAAAAAGATCATAAAGCTCTAAAAAAATATTTTCTTGATCAACAGATTTTGAGTCCCTGCTCATGGTAGGGAGGCAAATTAAAATAGATTGCAAGTGAATAGAGGTGTTTCCTGGTAACTTGTAAAGGTATATTAAAACCTAACTTTTTTTAATAAATTTTCAAAAAGAAATGTGCAACAGCCTGGCATTTTATTCACAGACCAGTCCTCAACTATAAAAACAATAAAGATCTTTCCTATTCTTAAGAGAAAATATATTCCATCTGTGCACTCCACAAAATATATAGGAAAAAAAAATATATATATATACTCTTATTATCTGAGATAGGACAGGAAGTTACCTCCTCTTCACATCATCTTTTGTTCTGAATGCAGCCTGGGTTTTAACTTTTAGCACTTCAGTGTTTGGTCAAAATAAAGCTACATTTTCTATTGTATCTTTTTAAACCTTGTTTTCAGAGTCTTCTGAAATTTGTTTGTTATATATATTTAAGCAACAAGTAGAAAATTCCTCAGACTAAGATATGGTTGTGGTCTGGAGGTCCAGCCAATTTAAACAAAAGAAACGTGAACAGGTTTGAATCAAGTTTCCAGATTATGCAAATCAAAACCAAGTAGAAAGGGAGGAAAAGTATTTATTTCATGTACATGCATGGAAAAACTAAATTTAGAACTGATCAATGTCGTACTTCAACTTGAATAGTTAAAACTACTTTCAAACATTAAATAAAAACCAGATAAACTGAAATTGAATATCAACAACGTCCAGTCTCCAGAACAAGATCTCAAATACCAGGTTCATCCTGGATTGTCCTGCTTCTTGTTCTCCAAATGATCAGTTTGAACATCACCCAACACAAATCCACCAAACTCCATCGTCCTCCTGTAAAACGTCTCTTTCCTTTATCAGTCAGACACAAACAACTGTCCAATCCCAGCAGCTCCTCTGACCAGTTCAGTCCGTTTCCATGGGGCCACTGTGGGTTTCTTTGGAGACCATTAATCTCATTAATTTCCCTTGCAGCTTCTCTAACTTCTTCACATCTTGGGCCTGGTCAGTCTTATACTGTAAACACTGTGAAATAGAGACAAAAGCATAATTAGTAAAATGCATACAATAAAACCTGTTGAAACTGGTTGTGATAAACAATCTTCTGATAATATACTTAGGGATCTAGTTCATTAAATTTGGTTTGGAAAATAACTGATACAATGTTGAAAATAGAGCCATGTGACCTCACCCTGGTCATATGAGTCATTGAACGCGTTTCCTCAAGTGCTTTTCCATCGGTGAGAATGATAGAGAACAGAACATTCATTTAATTTGATTAATCGCTTATGATTCCCATTGGACATGATGCTAAACGCTGCTTTGTAAACAGACACATGCTACCCCATAATGCCATGTGAAAGCAAGTACGGTGGTTATATTAATTCAAATAGCATGTTTTGTTGTATTCCTTTGTTTTTATTTCAGATCAGAGTTCATGTTCTCACCACAGACAAATGAAATGAGACCACCTCCTTAAGCAGATCTCAAAATGCTTTCAAAGTTTGGTTGTGGCTTTTCTTACCTGCCCAAACAGACAGAACTAAAGGGAAAAACAAACTCAAGTGTGACTGAAACAAATTCAAGATTACAGCTAGCGACCACATAGCCCCAGAAGTGGGAAAACCCCATTAGCTGTGACATCATGTGGAGACTATATATAGACCTACTACAACAAATTTAAGGTTCAATCAAATGCAATTAGGCTCAAGCATAATTTCAGTCGTTAATCATTAACTATGAAAGTTTTATCACCACAAGATGGCGTTTCAAATACAAAATATGTTCCTTTTAATTTGTGTACTTAGAATGATAACTGCTGCAGGAAAGAACTTCAAACTTACCACGGCATCATCTGTGACCTTCATGCAGAGGTTTCCATCACAATGACGATATTTTAGAACCACTCGGACCTGAAGGAACAACGTTTAAAACCATTACATCAAACATAAAAACAGAACCCTGTCGGCTAACATTACAAGTTCAAACATCGTTTATGTTTGCGGATCAATTCTACGCATTCTTTGCTTAGATTTTAAAACAACACACGACATATTTCGCCGTTAAATGGCGAAATAGAAAACCACGAGCTGTGATTGAAGCTCGAAACTAAGACTGATTATCCATTACCTTCATCGGGTCGGTCAAATAAAGTTTTTCTGCAGCTCGCGCAAATTCTTCCCATGTCTGGAAATACGGCATAGTGTAATAATCACTATAAAAAGGATTTTAACAGTACTTTAACGGCGTAGCAAAATACAGCTGTTTGAAACCCAGGTGGCATTAAACATGGCTACCTTGAGATGGATTAAAACGTAGCCTGATTGGGTAACAGCTAAAAGAGCCAATGAGAAGCATGCACACTGATGAGTGAACATTCTTCTGGGTCACGTCATTAAATTGTGAGGACTATGATTGGGTTTTATTGAAGATTACGCTCAGAAGAAATGACGATAAAATGTTTTTAACATTTTTAAATGTTATACAAACCAAAACAGACATACAACGAATAATCGATATTTTAAATTATTTAAATCCTGGGAATTATACAAGGGAAGCTAGCCTTTTTGTAAACATTTGCGCTCTCTACTGGTTGAATATGGGTAATGCAAAACAATTTCCTGCACAAATACATATATAAAAAATCTTGTTTAGTGACGTGTATATTGTGTGTTTAACTGGATTATATAACAAATCTTAAGCAAATGCTGAAATATCTTCAAACAAACGCACATTAAATGTAGAAAGAAAGAAGAAAACAGCACTTATAATCAGTAGAGTATAAGATTGTCATGTTAAAAATTTTCCAGTAGGTGGGAGTGTAGCTGCATTTTAAAATCATTTATAGAACACGTTTATGTTTTACAAATACATATATTTCAAGTTATATGATATGTATAAAACCTAGACATGTGCCTACAAACATGGATACCAAGAATCATATTGCATAAGTGACAGGGGCAGTTGATTTGGTAACTGAGACAAGTTTAACACAACATGCACAGGTCGCAAAGTTTGTCTGAACACTTGTGAGGAGTCATCAGATCTCTTATGAGGAACGTCAAGGCACACCACTGCTCATTTAGTGAGAGACATAAATATAAATCATAGAGGGACAGGTTTCAACAGCGATTCAAATGCTGATAAAAATTATCTATTGATAGAAATAAAATTGTCCCATTTTTATTTTCTATATGTAGTTATTTTATTAGTATTTTATTTATATCTGCATTTCATTCCGTTAAATAATATTTTCAACATATATTATATTATTATATACAGTTTTGAAATCTAAATCCGTTGAGTAATCTAACTTGAGCGATAGTTTGGGGGTGTGGCCTGTGCGTCTCTTGCGTGATGACGTCTCATGGTAAAGCTCTGCGTAGCTGCTTGTGGCTGTAGCGGGCTGTAGAAGGGGATCCCAGCGGCACGTTGCCGGTATTAGACGAAAAGGCGCTTGCAAGACCAAACAGAAATTTGCGGTTTTGCTTTCATTTTTTTTTGTGCTAGGGCATCCACATAAACGGATGCAAACCAGAAGATCATGTAGAGCGAGCTGTTATTTTTTATTCACTTTGCTTTTTATTTTTTAGTTTTAGTTTTGGGGATACAAACTCTTGTCCAGCGGTGTTTCGTTCAAATATTTCATCGAGTGCGAACTTCTGAAATAAATTACAACGAAAGTGTGGCCTGAACATCACTATGAGGTTAGTAACATTTAATTTCGTTTTTACCCAGAGGTATTCAAGATGTTCGTGTTACATAAAGAGAGTGTTTGAGGAAAATGTTCCATGCGCACTGCAGCACACATTCTTTATTATAGAATAATTTGTAGCCGTTTAATGCAATATAAGAGGGAAATATGTAACTATTGTATAACGTAAAGTAAAGTACAACTGTTTATTGAACAATTAGTAGACCTGACTTTTGCTATGTGACTTTTGTAGCTTATATGTGACGTAAAATTTTTCTTCATGAAATTACATGCGAATTAACCTCTTGGGAAGGATCATTTATATTGACTGTTTCAAATTGAGTTGAAATGTCTAAATATGGAACTTCTAAATATACACTCCAATAAATTGTTTTAAGGTTGTCAGTTAAGGTACCTACCTACCTACCTACCCATCAACCTACCTACCTATCAATTTAGTGTGTAACAATATACCACAATACAAAATCGAGGAGTAACTGGGAGATATCGTCTAGGAGCTTAAGTGTATTTGCTTCTTGGAGTGATTGTGATTGTAGTCACTTCTGAAACTTCTTTACATTGTCATCTTGTTTTATGTCATATTTACTAGGAGACAAGTATCCCTTATCCACGTTTTATACAAGAAAAATGATCCCTCCATCATTTGGGGTAAAAAAAGATGACTTAATGCAAACATTAACACTGCCCCCTAGTGGATGTATGGTATCAAATGCTCTCATAGAAATCAAACTAGACCTTAGCCTTCTTAACTTTGTGATCCCAAAACGGTTGAAATTCCATTTTTAAATGACACTTTGATGCAACCGTGTTCGGTGTCTGATGATCTGCTGAAGACATGTGTTAAATGTTCAGCCCTTTGAAACTATTTCTTCCCACTCATCTGCTGAAGACACATAATGAAATAGTCGGCAGTTGGCTGCTTTCCTCAGACCAGCTGCCATAAAAGCAGAGTTTGAAGGATTTGAGTAAACCTTCCTCTCAGGTTTCTAATAATCTCTTCTGTATTGTTTGGTCTGTCTTCTCACAAACTTGGGTTGCCAAAACCCGTATTCTCCCTCTCTTTCTCATCTCATCCTAGGCAAATGTTCATGTTTTTTTACCATAACAGGTGTGTTTTTATGAGCATGTGTTGCGAATTACTTTTGATCCGGCTTGTTCATGATTTAAGTGAGGAATCTGATTGAACTTACAATATTTTGTCAATTGATCACAAAATTCTTCACATGTGAGTTTGAACGTTGAACCCAAAGCCCTTTTGTAATTTTTTCAAAGCTGAGGTACTCTAGTCTCAAGTCTCACTGCAGTGAACGTCAATATCTTTCCGAAAATGGGGACCGTTTGTGTTATTTGGTGCACAATGTGGTGCTACTTTAAAGACTCGAGTCCAAAATTTTCGTCAGAAGATTTGTGTGACAACGCGCCTCGATTGAAAACCATTTCCTCTTGATCCATGTGTGCCGCGGAGTGCATCTGTTGTACCTCAAACACCATCTTCAGGCAGGAAGCATCATTGCATAAATATTTCCTCTGCCCAGACGTAGAGCACCCTGCTAAGACGCCACCCGAAGATTCTGCAAATCTCAATTCGGATCAGCGTGTAGAGGCCTTAATGCGCTCCTTCAGATGGGTCTTTTGGATCCTGCTTTTCCGTTTTAAACTTTAAAAACTTATTAGACAAAACACTCTTTTGGTGCTTTTTATGTGAGGTTGTGTACCTAAATATTAATCAAATAAAAACATTCTTCCGTCTGGTGTAGTTTTGACTTGCTCTGGATTGGCAGGAGATGGAGGACACATTAACACATGGTTATATAGTTTTTTAAATTATTATTATTCTACTAAACCATGGTCCTAGTTTCATTAGTCTAGATTGTCTCAGATGTCGCCACGAGTTCTTTTTGTCTCTTTTCAGACTCTGGTTAATTTGAATGCAATCTGTGCATTTATTCCAAAGTTACTTGTTCAGGCAGCCGTGTCATAATTATCCTCTTGCTTTATCTTTTTGCCATCAGAAAGGACTTCTCCCAACGTATTGAAAGAGCCTTTTCAAATTTCCATACCTCTTCTCCTTTCTCCTTGTATAATTGCTCTCTTTAGTGTGAGCTACAGTGTCTACTTCATCAGCCCCGCTCTCTTTCTTATTATTACTCCCCTTCACCCATTATATTTTCCATTACTTTGCTATTTTAGATACAGAGCTCCCTGTGAATATTTCTACTATCATCAACATCAAAGATTCAGACTCTTCCATTTTCGCACTCTTCACTCACAAATCCCACATTGTTTCTAGAGGAATTCAGGCAGACCGCAGAGTCTTCGCAGCTCACAATGTCATTGAAAGTGTTTTACTGGACTTTACCAAAGCAGTTTTGAAATTGAAGCTACTTTCCATACGATCTTATTGGAAAAATGTACCATGTCTTAACAGTTTTACATTGAGTGACTGGATCTAAAATACTGTTTTCCTTGGGAATAAACATATTTGAATGGATACTTTCATAAAGTGGGTGCTCATGTTGGCAAACACGTAGAGAAACCCACCGCTTCCAAATGAGCAGCTCAGCTCACTGACCTGGTTCAAGTACATGATTCCATGTACTTCTTGTTGTAGTCAGGAGAATTGATGTAGCACTTTAGACTGGTTGCGAGAGGGTATGAATTGAAATCGCTTTACCATTGGGAAATGTGTCCTTGGTGAACGGAAATTCTTCCAGTTTAGAAGAGTTGTACTCTAGTGCATAACGAGATTCGTCCTAATGTCACTTTCTTTAACATTTCTTTTCCCACCAACTTTTTTGCCCCCAATATTGTCCCACCAACTAGAGGTACATCCTGGCATTGTCCAAAACAAAAAGGCTACGTTGTCTTGCCAACAAATTTGTTGTTAACAGTGACCTGGTAATATTTGCTGCTGGGCACATATGTTTGGTGATCAAACACATGAAAGCACCGTAAACGGCAGCTCAGTCTTCATTTCATTCACCATTACACTTGGTTTTTGTAAACAAAAAAGATGCTGAAATGTGACACCAAGCACATGGCAAACCCAACTTCCAACACCCCGAAACCTACTGTCTATATGACGATGCTGTGTGTCCATCGTTTTAAAATAGACGAGTCATTCAAATACGATTCTCTAAGTAGGGACGTTTTTCCTTTGGTCGCAGCCTTATGAACCGTTTAGCATTCACCAAAGTGAAGGAAAAAAGTGGTTCTTTTTGTTTTGAGTGTACGTCCTGCGTAACAGGAGCATTCAATCTACCATATGTCTTTTAAATGTCCATGGCTTCCTTAAGTCTTCTTCATTCTTCGTGTGCTTTACCATTTCTGCCAAGCTCACAGTAAGCACGCGTTTACACCGGTGCGGAAACAAATGTTTTGGATTTTCTCATCGGAAGGTTCGTGCTCTTAGATGTTGTCGAGTGCATGCTGTAAATCAAGAGCTACAACCATTTTTGTTGTGAAAATTCTTTTATTTCCATTTTCCACAGTTTCTGCGTTTTGAGGGGTTCCCAGAGCATGATTGTCTAATCAGAATAAATTTTACCCGTGGTTATACGTGTCCCTAAATGAACTTGTTGCCTAAATTATGAGTGATTTATGACATCAATTAATTCAAGAGCCTGGTTTGTTGGACAAAAGTATTTCCTGCAGTGTGTTTGAGAGGTGGATCATTCGCATTGCTTGTGACTTATCTTTCCGAACATCATGAAATATGCATTAAAGCCCAAGGCCTCATCTGTACCAGTAAAACAGGAGCATGCAATGGTTTTTCACCACTGGTTATTCAAATGACAATCAACTGCGAATATTAACCCATTTCTTTTTAACAGCTTAGACCAATTTTGCTTTTTTTTAACTTGCTGCTGTGAAATGATGTGTGGAAAAAAAGAGCTCTAAAAGCTGCTGAACTCTTAATAATTCATAGCTTGGAGTTCTCACCTGTACTTGACTGCGCACATGGGAAACATGGACAAACATTAATGACCAGCTTTCTTTGTTCTTTTTAATATAGTCTACTGATGGATTTCTCATCTCTTTTTTTATATAAACACTGTTTTAAAGAAAACATGCTTAAAAATCTCATTTATAGATAGATAGATAGATATCCGTATGCAGGATTCTGAATTGTGTTTCCTCCATAGAGTGGCTGAGTGCTCCTTTAGAGATGAGGTAAGGAGCTTCCTCATTCAAAAGGAGCTTGGATCATAGCCGCTACTCCTCCACACCAAGAGAAGCCAGCTGAAGTGGCTCAGGCATATGTTTTGGATGCTTCCTGGACGCCTCCCTTGGGAGGTGTTCCAGGTATGTCCCCATGGGAAGACCCAGGACATGCTGGAGAGACTTTAGAAGCAGATTTTTTTGTATTCTTGTCTTTGCTCCTTTTTTTTTGATAAACAAGTGGGTCATTTGCTCAATGAGGTTATCATGTTATGGGTGGGGATAAAATAATGTTTGTACCTTACAGACATTTTCAAATCTTTTATTTTTCCAGAGGTTTGCTCCAATAGAAGAAAAATGAGTTCCGTAATCTTCAGTTTTTTTTTCTTTTCATTTGTATTAATCCTCAAATATTTCTCTAGAAGAAGGTGATCAATATTCTATGTAGAATATTTGCATCAGTCGGTATGTAGGTCTGTTTGCTTTGAACATACAGCATCTGAATTAAAGATGAGATGTTTTGTGCTCGTGTGTGGGTGCCTTGGATTTAGATATCTAGCCAGCATCCCTCGTCTTGTTTTCAGCTCTTATGCAGCAAAACACCAATTGGTTGTTTTGTTAGAGTCAATCAAATGTATTCTTCCTACCGCTGTCCCCCAGTGTTTCTGAAGCTGGAACCACTGTCATGCCCGCTCCTTCCCTTTAGGGACTCGCTTTTATTTCTGTGTGCATTGTGGGTTTGTAAGCATGGGTTTGCATTTTGCCATGCGGAGGAGGACATGGATAATTACTCTAATGTGTAGAGTGTTGAAACAGCTGTGAATGTTATTACAACATAGAATTGTGATGAGTTTGCGCCGTTGTACCACTATCTCAAAGTAAACTTGGATGAGTTCCTATCAGAAATACATTTTCCTATTTTGAAAGTGAGACAGCTCCTTTTAACCTGTTCTCAGGTACTTTACTCTGATTGGCAGAGTTTGACATTGAATATTCATATGTTTCTTAGTATTACGTTGCCCCTAGCAACATTGTTTATACCTCCAGGTAACCAAAACTCAAGGTGCAAGTTTCTTGAGTGTCATATGACACCAGAGGTGCATGGTCTTGTTTTATGCAAATTCACAGCCAAGCCCTTGCTTGTTATTCATTGCAATAGTACCTTAATACATTATTACAAACACCATTGTTTTTGTTTTGTTTTTTTTAATTGGTGATATGCGCAGTTTTTTTATATTTACATTTTTTACTTAATCATTTGGAATAATGGGGGTGCTGCTGTTGTACAAAGAGCAGTTGCAAAGGTTGTTGCGTCAAATTCCTTGTCGTCAAGCTGCCAATGCCCTATATAGTGTAGTGCCCTTCTATTGTGAATAAAACATCTCCCTTTTGTGTGGACAACAATGGAGCTTGGCCCTGAAACTGGATTGCTGGACACTGGGTGTAGATGGTCTCAGGCTTTTGTAGACCTTCTGCACTTGTATGTCCTGATCATTGTCGATTGGAGTTTGCAGTGAAGGCTCCAGTGCATTTCTGGAGATATGATTCTGCCAAATTTGAGCTTTAGTTTGATATTTTATTATCAATTTCAAGGTAACATCTAGAACTGCCTATTGACTAGTTTTGGGGAAACTAAATGATTGTTTGGTTGTCTCGTATAAAGAATAGCCATAATCGGTTTTCCGTTTCTTATGTGCCACCCATAAGTTGTCTTTCTGAGTGCTGCTGAAAATTTGGAGCCAGCTACATGACTGAAACCAGCATTGCAGCTTTTTTTCGTTGGCGCCACTCATTCTTTGGCGTCCATGGTTCTCAATCAAGTCTCGTTGTGGCATTAAATTTTGCACCAAAACTTCCAGTCTGTGTGTATTGGCCTTAAGTATCACTAGTCACTCTATGAATGTTTTGATTATTGATAGATGGCAAAACTAGCTTTTTTATGTGTATTTTCTTGTGTAATAACTCCAGGAATATTGTTGAACGTTTTGACAAGACGTTATGACCTTTTTTCCGGATTGATGGTGTGATCTTTCTTTTTCCGTGATATTTAAACCGTTATCTTCAGGAATGTGTTGATTGTGTTGTGCTACATGCAGCAATCTGAGCTTGTGTGCTTTCAGCATTTTCCTATGGTCACTCTGGTAGATGACACCTAGAGTTATACAGTAGCTGATTCAAGGACACTGTTGACTTGCCTTTGCTGAATATTGTAGCTTTTACTCTTGCATCACTAAAATAAGACTTTCATTGGTTTCAGAGAAATCTGTACTTGGAACAAAAGATGCAACGGCATCCGGACTGGAATCTTCTTGTAAATATGGCTGTAAGGAGTATCCTCCATGCCAGGGTGTGGTAGTAACTCTACGTCTGAGCAACCAATAGCTTATAAGGAAGTGAGTCTGGAAAAACACAGGAAGTTCCATCTTAATCTCACCATGGGCTGATCCCCAGGACTTTGACTAGTGTCATTTGGACATGGAGGATTTTCTTTGGACATGCTTTTTATTTTTCTTTAAGTTCAAGAATGCTACGTTTATTTGGATATGTAGCCTAAACTCTGTGTTATGGGCCCTCTTCATTTTAATCCCTTATTTCTCATTTTACTAAAAAAGTGGTAGACACAACTGGTTCCTCAAGAGATAGAGCAGAGAAAGTTGTTGGTCTTATCTCTGCATCTATCAATGCTGTAGTTTGAACAAACGGCCATATTTATCTAGACAACTATGAATCTATACAACTTTTTATAACCTTCTGTCACTTCTGAAGTTTTCCTCTCGTAACATGGATGCAACCAATCCGAGAAGCGGAGATCGAAATCTCTTCCGAAGATCAGTTTACAAGTCTATCGGACTGCCCTTGCAGGAAATGCCACGGGGGAAAAAGTTGAATACAAAGTAAAAAAAAATTAGATCATTATTCCATTTAAAGACATGCTCTGGAAAGTAAAGCAGTTATTTTATTAGTCAGTGGATTGAATCGAACACATTTTAAAATTTGTATTAAGATGTATTGTCTTGGATGCCTATTTTTGAGAACCGAATGGTTGCTTTTGAACATTTAAGAACCATGAACGAGTCTAACTTCTTTGTCTGAATACGTAATATTTTTACATACTGTAACATGGATAGTTGCAGACTTTGCAAATGACTTCAAAATCAGTTTTTGCGAAATAAAATATTTCACTATTAGTATTAAATGTTCTTTGTATCATCTAAGTTTTATTTGCATATGTTCGGATTTAAAAGTACATCTGTACTCAGATTTTTCTAAAAAAATAACATTTTCAAGATTTGTGTTGGGTGGGTGAATTGGACAGGTGGTCTCTGTTGACCCATCTGTCCAAAAGAGAGCAGCTGTCTTGCAGACGTTGACTTTATTACCCCTCAGTGTTTTCTTCTTACTGTTTTCTGTGGTCTTTGGGTTGTATTACACGGCTGCTGGTTGTGGGATATCTGGCCTCTTTCCTCATGATTTGTCGAGGTGTTCTGTTTTTTTTGTTTGTTTGTTTTTTTTTTTTTTGCTTGTGTCAAATCCAGGCAAACCTACTCCAACCAAAACCTGGACCTGAAGTAAACCTAAAAAGTTTGTAAAATTGTTTTAAATAGGGATTTCAGAAACGTTTACGTTTATAAGTGGATATGTGATGTTAAACACCCATGAGCAAAACACGTGTGCCTCAGTCAACGTCAGGCAACAGGGGCTTCCTTTTGCTTTCATTAGGATGAATGTTCTCACACCTGTCGTGCCTCCCAGACAGGGTTAATGGACACTTGCAGTGTTAAATGCTTTTAGCAGATGAGTGTGTAGCAGTGCAACTGGCCAGTGTTCCGTCTTCATTAGGCATTTCTTTCACCATTTGCTCGATTAGTGTTATTAGTTTATCTGTGTTTCAATATTTTAGTGTTTTTGCTATTTTTCCAAATACTTATTGAATAAAGATTTCCAATGTGGTATATTCTTCCCTCTCTTTACCATTATATGTGATTCTCATACGTATTTGCTGATGGAAAAGGGGATTTATTTGATTGAATTTTCCTTACTGGAAAAGAGAACTGCACACACCGCCCGACAAAGGGGTGAGTTGGGAAAATATATTCACCTTTTTGTATTGGTACGCTCTATTAAAGAGAGGGTCGTGACAACAGCAATTTACCATGAAACAAACCTTTTTTTCCACCTTTCTGCAACTTTTGGGTTACGTCCAATATCATGTTGTTGTCTGTTTAATTTTGTTTCTTCTGATGTATTCTTTAGCCATTGTTTCAGGGCTTTTTGAGTTTGCACCTGGTCACCAGAGGAGCATTCTGGGATTCGTAGTATTAGTTGTGTTTGCCTGGTTGAGTTCACATTTGAAATGTTCTCTGAGGCCAAATATAATTTGGCTAAAAAAGTGTTTGGCTTTATAAAAGGTTAAAAGTCTTAAAGGGGTTAGGGGTTACTCCGCCAAAATGTATCCTTAAGGCTCCATCTTTCTGGAAACATTTGGAGTAAAAATTATTTTATTTAGTTCTTAGGAATAATTAGCGGTTGGTTAAATAAAACTAATACAACTAGAAATCAGAGTTCCTTCAGTAGGTAGATGTTGTTGATTGTAGACGTTGGTGTGATTGGTTATGCCTCTAGGTTGTGTACCTTGTGTGATCTCTGGTGAATACAGATCTTTGTTACACGTGGCACAGGAAGTTCCTGGACCCTTAAGTTACTGTAATTGGTACTTTTTCTTACCCATTTGGATGATATTCTAAAAGTACGGCCCATGCTTTTCTACAAAATACCATTTCTCCAATGGTCCCCATTGTTCTATGTTGTCCTTTCAGCGCTGTGCATGTGTTCTTTTGGTTTTTGGCAGGGTTCTTTTGAATTCGGTCAGAAACCGATATCGGAATGAGTGACACAAATACTGAAAGTCAACGGAAACAACTCACACCAAGTGATAAAGTGCTAGTATCCACTGGAAACGTAGCAAAAAAACATCAATGTGACCCTGACCGTCACAAACTGAACAAAATCCTCAGTTTCAATCAGTTCCATGTTGTTTACTTTAATTTGTGAAGCCATGTCTCAATTACTTTTCGGGTTGCACTGATTTAGGGGAATGTGCAGTTTCTCTTCTCCTGCTGGCCAGTCGAAGCACATTAAAATGATTGCTGTATCCAGCCTGACCGTGTTGTGCCGTCAGAATATTAACACGGCCTCCTGCTTCTCCTTCCCTTATCCTCTTCAGCCTTGCGTCCTCCCACTGGCCGTGTGCTGAAAGGGCCTCTGGAGGGTTTTCATGGCACATGGCCAGCACCGAAGTGAATATGTGAAGTATGTCTCTGTCGATCATGCTTTCTCTTCTCATTTGAGCAGTGTTCTCCACACTGTCCGAGAGGAAAAATGAAAGTAGTGGACTCGAAGTTAAACAGCTTTTAATTAAAAGGAATAAATGATGAGTCAAAGGGAATGAGTCGGTGAAAAGGTTCCTCACGTGTTCTTGAAGTGCTGGCTAATGAAAAGAACTGTAGAGATGAGCAGTTTTGTTACTCGTGAGCTTTGTTTCTTCAGAAGAAGGGACTCTGGACAAAGGCTCATTAAGTTTTATGCACGTTTTATTCTAATGTGTCGTACAAATTTGACCTTGTGTTGCTTTTAACCATTTTTCCAAAAGATCACATTTCATGGAAATAAATACAATAGAAAAACGTATCATGGAAAACATTTAAATGAATATCGCACATGGTAAAATGTAAAATATTTGACCCCTTACCAAAACATGACTTAATTCTTGGTTACAAAACCCTTGAGATAAGATGATTCTTGTAGTTTGGCACCGAATTTGTTCTTATCTCAGGAGGGATTATTATTTTGGTGGCAAATTGATCCTTTAGCCCGTTCAGAGAAAAAAGATCCGGAGACATCAAGTGCTTTTTTTTCCATGCCTTAGCTGTGATTTGTACCATTGTCCTTCTGGCATATGACCCGATTTAAATATCTTACTGTAGTTAGAAATTCTGCATTCTATTAATGTCTTTTTTTTGTTTATTGATAGACCTTCAACATGTGCATACAGTACATTGCAAAAGATTTTGGCTTGTAGGTTGAAACCAAACAGAAACTGCTGTGTAGGAGGCTGGCAACAAGATACGAGGTAGTTATAATGAATCAACAAGGTTTTTTGTTGTAAATTAATAAAACGGCAATCAACACCATTTTTGAAAACGTTCTTTAAAAGCATTTTACCTGCCTAAAACTTTTGCACAGTACTGAATTGTTTTTACCAATACTTTGAAAGACTTTTTTTAAATTCTCTCAATTATTTGAAATTGTGTTGTCCGCTTTTAAATAATGAAAAATGTCTGTGTAAATAAAGTTGGATTACATTTGATTTGTTCATGCAGGAAGCTTGCTATACTTTGCAAAAGATTTTGGCATGTCTGCTGAAACCTAGTCATGAACCAAAACAGAACCAGCTGTGTAGGAAGCTTATAACTGGCAACAAGGTAGTTATATGGCATCAACAATGTCTCTCCCAGACAAATATTCTGTTATGTTCATTCACTGCATTTTGTTCATTAATAAATAATTAACACCACATTTATAAAAGCATTCTTTGAGTACAGCAGTTTCACATACTTGACAACCCTTTTTTATTTCACACATTAAATTATTTTGTGTGAATTTACATTTTGATTTGTTAATGGGTTAATTTAAAAGTTTACTTGTCTGATTTTAGTCCTGATGGGTTCGGATTTCAGCCACATGTCTAAAATAAAAGCCCTCATCGAATCCTGTAAAGCAGCTAGATTGTGTAAGTCTAGAATCAAGGACTATCAAAATCAATTACATACTCCATAGAGCCTAAGAAGGAATGGTAAATGTGAAAATGGTTGTGTTTCTCAGAGGAATTCTTGTTCGCGGATGGCCTGAAAATGCTAGGGCTGCAGTCTTGCTGGAACACTTTGGCTGACTTCAAGAGCTGTGCAGCGCTCGCTCAGCATGATTAACTACTGCCATAGAATCGTTGAATGACTGGATAAGCCACGTTTTTCCCTCTACAGAGAGCCCTTGATATAACATCCCAGCCCTGAGAGTGAAGTACTCTCAAGAATACTTCATAAAGCATTTCTGTTCAGATTAAACTCTACAGCACACAGGGAATTCATTCTGTAATGGATCCTTTGCATGTTTATTATTAAAAGAGAAGACTTTATATATTTCTGTTTTTTTCCATCTGTTGCTATGTGTAGAGGAGGGTGTTTGATTTCATGGTGGTAGTTCTTGTGACTTACAAACATGGTATATATGGCAGGATTAATCAGATTTGTTGATTATTCAGCGTATTATATGACAAAAGGACAAGAACCAAATTTAACTACTAGCGTTATAAGCTGTTTAGCTAACGTTAATGATGTGTTCAAACAAAGTATGAGCTGTTTATTCCTCTATAAACTATTTGATTAAATGCAAAACTAAGTCAACGTCCTTGGTTACTTATGTTTCATCTTGCAGTGCATCTGAAACCAGACATGGTTCTATGATTCATATGAACACTTCACAAATATTTAAGAGATATTAAACGTATTACATTGTGATCTATAGTGAGAGCAGGTGGAGGAACACCTGGAAAGTTGGAGGTCAGCTCTAGAAAGAAGTGGAATGAAAGTCAGTCGTAGTAAGACAGAATACATGTGTTTCAACAAGAGGGAGGGAAGTAGAACATAGAGGTTACAGGGGGCTGAGGTCAAGAAGGTGCAGGAGTTTAGGTATTTGGGGTTAACAATCCAGTGTGATGGGGAGTGTGGAAAAGAGGTGAAGAGGCGAGTGCAGGCAGGTTGGAGTGGATGGAGAAAGTTGTCAGGGGTGTTGTGTGACAGAAGAGTGTCAGCAAGAATCAAAGGAAAGGTGTACAGAACAGTAGTGAGATTATCTATGATGTATGGGTTGGAGACTGTAGCAGTGAGGAAGAGGCAGAGATGGAGGTAGCGGAGATGAGGATGATGTTCAGTTTAGGAGTGACGAGGATGGACAAGATTAGGAATGAGCACATCAGAGGGACAGCTCAGGTTGGTTGTTTTGTAGACCAAGTCAGAGAGGCCAGGTTGAGATGGTTTGGACATGTGCAGAGGAGGGATAGTGGTTATATTGGTAGAAGGATGTTGGAGATGGAGCTGCCAGGCAAGAGGTCAAGAGGAAGGCCAAAGACGAGATATATGGATGTGCTGAAAGAGGACATGAAGTTAGTTGGTGCAAGAGTAGAGGATACTGAGGACAGAGTTGGAAGGGTGGAAACGGTGTGGCGACCCCTAAACTGGGAACAGCTGAAAGTAGAAAAGGAAACATATTAAAGAGACTTGACAAAAATGTCATCTGTATACGAGGAATCCAATCTGTCTTATTTTTTATTTTCTTTTATTTTTTAGTTTATTTATTAATGAAAACTCAAGACAAAGAAACTGATGTAAACACCATACCTGCAATAAACCATCAAGAACCATCAATATTTGTATTATTTTTTCTGATAACAAAAACAAGTAGTTTAAACAAAAATGGTAACATAAGACCCCATGTGGATCTGAATAACATAAGACTTCAACAAAGGAGGAGAAATAAACTAAACTAAAGGATTGAATGACCAGCCTTTATTATTGAACTCCCTGTAGTCACACTGAAGGCTTGCATTTCGGGGAAAGGAAACGATCTGATTTCGGATCACATGACCAACCATGAGCAATTTATGGAATTTCTTTTAACACAGTAATTTTATATATATTATATATATATATTTTTTTTTTTCGCCATCTGTCCCATATGTATTTGTTTTTATTTATTATTTATACTTCTACTACTTAATATATTCTACTTGTATTCTGCTACTTTATAAAAGTTTCAACATGTTTTGTCCAAATTTCATAATGTGAATATAATCGAATTTCTATTTTGGATATCTAAAGATCAGCAAACTCTTTTAGTGGCTTTCGCATATGTTAAAGTTTACTTTTATAAATGTATAACACCCCTCATCAATGGTTTTACGTAGTTGTACATTTAGTTTTTATCTGATTAATCGGAAAAAATAAAATCCCGAACTAATAGATTATCAAAAAAGTAGTTGCAGCTCACATAACACGTAACATTTTAATCAAACTACTGTATCTGCATTGTTGTTATCTAAAACATCCTGTTTCCAATTATAATAACAACTTGTATTGATTCATTAACATCCACCTCGTTCTATATATTGCACTCCTAATATGTTGAGATTTTATATAATTGTTTGAAACTGGAGCAATAAGCCTTTTCTTTTGCTTTGTTAAAGTGTTGCATTCTTGCTTTTCGCTCAATGTCCCGCCTCATGACTGATAGCGGCTGAAGAGATGGAAAGTATGCAGTGATTTTTCTTTCTCTTTATTTGGCCCTCTTTGGATTGCCACTCGGAGCTCAACGATCCAGATCACTTAAAGTTCCAGCTTTGAGTGGAATGTAGAGAGCTGCACGCATCCAGATCCCTGACTCCAGAGTTATTCACTATGAGTGAAAAATGGGGAGCAGGGGGTTAAGGCAGCTTAAAGGGGAGCATGACTCATCACGCACTGATTGCCATGTTTGGTCCCAGAGCGGCTCACTCTCACCTCCATGCGGACTTGATTACCTCAGTAAAAGCCAGAAAGAAAGGCTCAAACACATTTCTGGACTGAAGGGCTATTAAATAGAACATTATTTCTATTTGCTGCAGAGTTTATTCTGAGAAGAAGAAAATAAAAAAAAGTCGTTCTTTTCTGAGAAGCCTATTCTAGCCACTTGTAAAGGTGTTGGGTAGAAATCTCCTCAAGATTTGACTTATTGGTTCATCTGAATGCTTATTGAATCCATTCACTCGAATCATTCATTCATTTTTCCAACCCGCTTATTGGGGTCACGGGGGTCTGCCAGTGCCTATCTCCAGCGCACATTGGGTGAGAGGTGGGGGTACACCCTGGAGAGGTTGCCAGTCCATTGCAGAGTCACATTCGCTCACACATTCACACCTAAGTGAATCTGTTTTTGGAATTGTGGGGGAAACCGAAACACCGGAAACCCACGCAAGCACGAGGAGAACTATCAAACTCCTTCCAGGAAGGTCACCGCAAGCCTCAAATCTCAAACAGTGCTACTCACTGCCCCACCATGCCTGACTTGAATCATTTGATATAAAATTCACACTTAGCATGCCTATATAGTGTGGTTACACAAGACAACTTGAGTTTGATTTCTGAGCTTGCGGTTAAATTCCCAGCCTCTTCTTTTTTCTGTCCTCTGTCTTTACAGTTCTATCAGATGAAAATAAAAATGGAAAACACTGAAATAGCTGCGGTGAAAAGTATTGAAAATATTTATCCTACAGATGACAGAAGACTCTGGAAGAAAGGTATGAGAAGATGGAAATAAAAATCTCTTGCTCTATCCCAGAACAATCAAATTCAATTTTTTTTCTACTGCCGCACTAAACATTGCACATTATTACAGATTTTTTTTTAAAACAGAATAATTGACCTTTTTATTAAACATTTGCACAAAACACCTTATAGATAGGTCCATTCATCAAAAATATATTCTTGTTTACAAATTCCTGCTCGAAAAAAATACTTATTTACCAAAAGTCAATCACAGAATTTCACTTCATTTAATAATCTAACGTTGAACCAGCCTTTTGCTCGCCACAGTATTATTCCATGACCAGTTTTCTGGTACAACATGTCTGCCACTACTTTCAGACCTCAGTTAACAGTAAATAAGGCTCCTTCTTTCAAGGGTCTAAAGAGTTTTCCAAATCTATTTAACAAAAAGCCATTTGTTACAAAATAAAACTCTTATTGATTTGTCTGAGTAACTGCTTAAAAGTCCTTGCCAATGAAAAACCCCCATCAATGAGGAGGGGAGATTCATGGTTTTTGTTTAATGGTTTTCTGGTGACAGAAGCTGGTCTCCGTTCCCTGTTGGTTACTTTAAGTGTTATGGATACGTCATGCAAATAAATAAACTTTAAAAATGAAAAAACAAGATCATATGAGCTTCTGATGTTGCGACTACAAATAAAAAACGGCAAGTCCTTCTATATGCTTATTTTTTTGGAAAAGTTATTTTTCCATTTGATAAAAACCGATTTTTTTGAGTGCTGAAGATAGTCATTTGCGTTTTTCAGCTTTTTTTCGAGCCATTTCTTGATATGTGATTTTATGATACAATATGCTACCTTTAGCTAGAAACAAACTGTGTTTATTCAGAGATTTGTTTCTTTGTTTGAAGACACAAGTCTGAATACAGTCTACCTTGGTGCACAGTCTATCCAGTGAGCAATGCCTTTAAGCATTCCTCTTGCTCCCACTAACCCGGTGAGGGTCCTGGTTCTTGGCTGAACATGTTGACCCTTTATAAGTCCCAATGATGCCAGTTTGATTAATGTGGAAACATTACCACGATCACATGTAGTTGATCCGTTCTACAGTTTAGGCTTTAATGAGTAACCTTTAAAAAGCCAAGAAATTCTGCAATTTTCAGGGAAGGGTTGACGATATGAAGGGTGTAAGATGAACATTAAGTATTTTGTCATAATACTCATTGCAGCTTTTTGTCCATGACCAGTTTCCTCCTCTGTCCAAACATTTTCTGCATGATATTAAAAGATTAGGGATTATGGTCTCAGCGTCACCGAACCGCCAGAGACTGCCTCTGCCAGTAGATATCTGCTGGTGAGCCTAGAGTTGTTTTAGATGACCAGGTCATGAACTGTATTACATCGACTCCAAGGTTTTTGCTTTCTGTTGTAGTTCAACTTGGGTTAAACAAGGTATGGTAAAAATACACATGGTTATGTGATTGTTATAAAATAATATATTGCCAAAATGCTACCTTTCAGTAGAAATTTGATAATGTGTGGAATTTCCCAAGTTGCCTTATCTCTTTGTTCTTTAAAACACTGAAGGCAATTTGCTTGTGGCATCTTTGGTCGTATTGAGATAAGAATGCTGATGCCCTGAGGGTGAACAGTTTGAACAGTCAGCGCTTTGTCAACAGACACACAAGTTTGGTAGGTTCTATTGTTTACAAAGGCTTATGTCATGTGAGGTGTCTATTTTCGAGAATGGAGTTATCTTTTATTCTTTTTAAGTCTTACTTGATTTAATCTGTGATTGTCTTTATATATGTACACAAAAAACTGGCTTTTCCTGAACTTTGTTGTAGCAACAATCCATTGCTAACAAACAGTCCCAGCCACAGAGGCTTTCATAAGAAACTCTCCTCAGACTGCATGCTTGAGTCAGCTCTTGGTTCCTCAGAAAAGCAAAACCTCAAAAACGCTCTAAACCAGAGGTGGAGAAACTGGGTTTGGCTTTGAATCTTTTTACCAAGTCCCAAATAGTTTGAGAACAGCAAAAGTTTTGTTCCCTTTCTTATCCATCCCCACCAAGAGTATCGGCCCCATCTCTTCAGAAGAACAAATGGAGCCAAGTCACCATGGAGACAAATTCCACAAATGGCCAGGATTGAAAGGTTAGCTTGCAGAAAGATAAGGGGTTGTCTGTTTATCAAGGGGTTTATTTAATCATGCCCCACTGTTTAGATCCCAGCCTTTTCAGACATACAGTTTGGTTTCAGTGGCAGTGCCTTTCTCTTTCGAGGATAGGGTTGCAACACAGTCCTCTCCATGGTAACTTAAGAAAAGCCTCCAAGAACTGAAAGACTTACCGCTGGTCTCTTTGTTTGATCACAGACTTTCAAGTTGTCTATTTGTGCATGCTATAGTATAATAATAATAATACATTTTATATCAGTTGACTTTGTGGGCACTCATTGATACAGTATATCATAAAAACAACAGAACATGGATCTGTTTAGACCATCAAAGAAGTGGTATGTATCCCCATAGTGTAGTGAACAAGGCACTTGACATAGGGCGACGTTGGTTCCAATCCCTTACCCATTGTCATTTCCAAACCCTTCCCCCTCTCTACTTCTGTGTTGATGCGATGGTTTTATCCTTGTTATGTCACATTGTGTTGACTTATGCAGTGACGATTCTTTCTGGCCAATCAGTGAGCTTGTCAAACTGATCAGTCTGCGATCAACCGAATGTTGTCCAACTTTCCTTTTCAATCAGAGATAACTATTACCTTGTGCCAACTAAGCCTCAGTTTATAACCTCATCCAAATGAGTGAGAAAATGAACATATTGAGAGTGTGTTGGAACCCCCCCACCCACTAGAGACCGCCAATTCAAGCAGTGTCACCCTGACCAGGAATCTGCTGGTAAGAGAAATGGATGCATTGATGGTTCCTCATAATATTGGAAAGTAAAACCCATATCTGAAATTTACTATTGGTGGCCTGATGACAGTTTTGTTTATAAGGATGCTTCTTTTTCAAAGCCTGTGTTTTGTAGCCCTCTCATGGCCATCAAGCAGACATTTCAATCATTCATGCATATTACACTTGAGCACAATCTCTTAAGAGTTTGATTTAACAGACAGTCGATGATCTGGCGCTACTCAACGGACCCAGATGGGAACTGAACATGAGACACAAGAAGAAAGGAAAAGGAAAAGAAATGAGTGAGCTCATGATACCCTTCAGTCAGCAGGCTTATTTTAGGCAGAGGGGACATTCTTGAGGGGTCTGCTCAGCCAGCCTGATTTAGCCCTGAGGGAGGGGTCCTAAAACTGAACCTTGTCCCAGCTTCCTCTGAGTACCATAGACCTGTCTGGTGGCTGACAGCTTCCAAGACACCTCGGCCTCGGAGGAATCTGGATATTTTGAAGAAGAGGAGTAGACGGGCTCCTTGTCGGTGGAGGATTTGAACACGTAGCAATGACTCGTGACATGTAAGTCTACAGAAAGGGACCTGGGTTTAGTGTTGAGGATATTTCTGTACCATGAACATGTGGAAATGCAATGCCTTCGCCAATAGTCGTGGGAGTTTGTAACCTGGACCCTTTGCTGGTTTTTGGTTGTAACCTGATGTAAAAGAAGCTGCAGGCGATAATCACCTCTCACAAACTCAACTACCGCTTTATTTTAACAACTGATGGAGGTTGCTTTAAAACAGCAGGAGTAAGCTGTGACAGTTGCAGTTGGATCACACAGCAAAGACTGTATAGAAATAAAATGAATAGTGTCATCAAAAATCAAATGACGCAGTATTCCAATGAACCAGGCCAATTGTAGAATTGACCTGTCAAAAAGTAAAGTGTTTCCCAATTCAATTAATTCACTCAATCGACAATTGTTGCTTATTAACCAGTAAAAGACGACATTTTCGTTTTTTTAATGAGCTTTGAATAAGAAGACAATAGATGAATACCAATGTTTTAAATGTGCAAGCTTTTAATTTAGCGTGTACACTGCAAACAGCAGCAGCAGGAAATTCGTAAAACCCAGAAGTTGGGATGCATGAAAATACAACTTACTTTTAGAAAAACGAAGAAATATATAAATACTGAACATTTATTTATTTCCACAGTAATAACAAATATATTCATGTAAAATTACACTGATTTTTAAAGAACCAGAATGGTTTGGAGGGCTTCTGAATAAAAAAAAAAACAAAAACATGTTTTACTAAAAAAGTAATGTTGTTATAGTATGTGGATACTCTGGGGCGTAGACTGTTCATGTTCCACTGCAGAAAACACACTCTCTGATGGTGCCGAGGTCACAAATCACTTCGTCTCCTTTTCTGTCTAATTGATCCCACACAGTATTTCTTTCACATTTGCTTTCCTGAACGATATGTTTGTTAAGAGCAGTATTGGGCATAGCACCTGTGATTGGACACTTGTGTGAGTCTAGATGTGCATCTAGACAAAACAAATTGAATTTTTTTCTCTGTTATCGGTCCTTTCGGGTTAACGGTTCTTGATCGATTTGTACGTATGAACCCATGCTCAATTTCATGTTTTTTTTTTAACGAATGGTTTCTGTTTCTTTTGTTTATAAATGTAAAAAATACTTGTACTTTGAAAACGAATTGTTTGCAGGTGCTTTACTTTGTACATGCTAGCCAAGCTCTAAACATTAAATCTGTTCTTTTTTTATTATTCTCTGGAATGATGCTGGGAGCATCTGGAGTCTTTCTCATTTACTCGATAATCACGAGGATTCTGTGTGTGTTTATTTAAGATTACCTTTGTATTTTCTTGTACTGCATATTCCGGCTTGTTTGATAGTATCTTTTAGTCCCTGCATGCCTTTGTGAAATGTACTTGTTTTGCTACAAATGTTACTACTTTAGGTCTCTAAGTACGCCACAATATCCTTAGAGAAAGACCTGAGAAGTGAGTGAATTTTAGTTGTTGTATTTCTTCCCCCTCTTGGTAATTCTGAGGATGATTCTGGATTTCTGTCTGTCTGCTGCTAAAAGCGCAAGAAACACTGGAATTCGAAGGAGATAGTCTGTGTTCCTTTATCATTTTGTGGAAGTATGTAAAGAATCTGCTGGGCAGTAGTGGGGTATCGTTGGTGGTGGCCTTTGTAAGACGTTCCATCAAAGAACTATCATAGCGGTCAACTCCATAAAGACAAATAAACTGATTCTGCTGGTTAAAATGTTTCGAGCTGATATTGAGACGGTTCATGCCAGAACCTTGCAGTCAGTCAGTCTGTCTGTCTGTCTATCTCTGAGGTGGCATGTATTATAATATTGCAGCAAGCTGGGTGGTTGTTGCTAGGGGCAGGATCAGGTGCTTGCATACAGTATATTAACACTCCTGGGTTCCTTTTCAGTTTTTAGCAGCTCAAGTGGGTTTAGGAATTCATTGATTCTGAAGTTTTCTGATGAAGGATTTGAAGCTAAAAGTAGGAAAATGCAACCGTTTCCTTCTTGGCAGTGTGTCAGTACTGCATAGTTGAAAATTGGCAATAAAGAAAACAGGAAACATCTAAACAGATTAACATCTAAAGACCATCCCTCCTTAACATAAGTTACATTAATGAATCCATTTTACCCCTCTTTCAGTTGATCGATTTAGGAATATGAATACAAAAACTAGACTCTGTGTGTGTTTTTCTGCTGGGCACGTTTATAGGAGATGTGAATCTCCAATCACTCAGGATTTAAAGAGGAAAGCAGAGGCGCCTTTTTCACAAGTTAATATGTTTCTTTTGTGTCTTTCCGAAAGTCTGTAGCAAGACGTAGCTTATATTTTTAAAGCGTACATTTTGCTTTGTGGTGCCATGCCTGCTCTCCCTGAAAAATTCAGAAAATATTCCTCAAAAACAAATATACTCACTTGTTCTGGAGCTGAGACTAGATCACGAACTGTGTAAATAACCATTGAATTGATATAAACCACCTTCCATCATTTATTGAGTAGCATCCAGCAGCAAGTTTCGACTCGAGGCACCGCACAGTTAGCCTCTGAGCATTGTCCTCTAGTGTTTGAATAACACTTAATCGAAATGTCACATTCTAACCATGAACGGGAATCTAACTAGGGCATCAAACGATTGCTGTGCTGAAACGAAAACCACTGGATTGATTGTTAATGTGATACGGCCCACCCTTTGCAACTATTAAAGCTTTAACTCTTCTGTAAGGGCTTTCCACATGGATTAGTGATGGTAACATCTTTATGATAAATACATTTATGGTTTTCGCTTGATTTTAATTCACCTTGACTCATATTTCTCCTCAGACTTGTATGTAGAGGTGAATGGCTATATATTCATGATGTATTTTAGCTATAAATCGATGGCCTTTTGACCTATGAATAAAATACATTTTTGAAGACCAAATTCCAAAAATTGAAATGCATGTTTCAGTAAAATAAGGTATAAGTTGTGATCTGTTGAATTCAATCTTTTTACGGTAAATGGTTGAAAAACTCTTATGTGGGGCAGTTAAGCAAGCAACACTTCCAAACAGAAAAAAGACCCAGCTGTCTGACAACATGTGACATGTTTTTTTTTTTTTTTTGCAAGGAACACATGTTCAGACATTTGGTCAGTCTGAGGAGCCAATGCCACGAAGCTTCTCTCTGTGGGATTTTGGCGTCCTAGTCAGAATCCCATCTAGATGTGATGATGCTGATTTGTCACGAATATCGAGCTCTGGCAAGTGAAGGAACGATTTGAGACTGATGTTTGTAGGAACATATGCCCAGGTTTCACATATTGAAATTCAGAAGGTCACATTAACCAGCAATTTTCATGTTACAACGTTGGTACTAACAAATCATCCTAATTAATTCATTTCCCGGCATTATGCTTTGATTTCAGACCAAGGGCTACTTTGTGATGTCTTTTTTTGTGTATAAATTTGGTATTGAGGGACGTTTTGTGACAGACAAGCCAAGACTGGCTCACTATCGTTATCCATCTCCTGTAGAGTGATTATTCTTGCAGCAGAGATGCCAGGCCTCCTGTGGACATGTGGTTTATAAGCAGAGGTGTTGCATGCATCCTCCCATGCACCATGTGTTCCCCTGGTTCTAGGCTTAAGGTTTCACACTCCTACTCTGACCCGACTTTGTCAACCACTCACAGGAACCCAACGCTTCCAGGAATCAAGTGCCTAATAGTTCTACAATTGTACGATCCAGGAAAACATAATGGCTGTGTATTTGTTCATCTCCATTCTATAGTTGTGAACTGATTCTTTGCTTTTTCACTCAGTCTGTTGGGCTTCTAATTGTATTTGCCTGGTGATATTTCACTGTTAATAATCACTGCTGAATGTCTGACAGCACTATTGATCAACAGAGCCATATTGATTGCTCATGTCAACTCATCTCTGTCAGCAATTGTTGGTTTGGGAGGGTCCTTGACTGGCGCTGCCCTCGTCAACGCCTGAGTGATGGATTGCAGACTTAACCAGCTGGATGCTTGGAGCATGACCATGCATTACAATCAGGCGTCTTCATACAGTACGCCTCTCTTAAAAGCGACAAGGACTTTACTGCACCTGACCTGTCACTCTCACGCATCTGTTCCTTTAGAGACAAACGGACGATGACAAGCCACTCGTCAGGGGTCACGATTTAAAAAGGGTATTTAAATGTTTGGGTTGAACAGCTGTCTTTAGTTAATGGATGCTGCTTAATGCTCATATTGATCTGGTTGCTTTTGAGCGCAACATTAAACAGATTTACTCAATTAACTTTCACAGTTTTTTTTTGTAGGCTACATTTTTGCGTTTAACATTTACATCAGGGGATTCTACATTCACAGTTGTAGGAGTGCTTAGCCCTTTATTACCTCACACATGCTGCATCCAAACTTTCTAAACATACATTTCTTTAAAGAGTTGGCAAAGTAGCAAGAGCTTAACCGGAGGGTCCTGCATGATATCCTGAGATCCGGAAGGGTTAGGAAAGTTGTTTGGCATGTGAACCTGCATCGCCCTGTGCAACTGCATGGATGGCATCCATCCATTTACCATTGGGTCAAACCTTTTGCTCATGTTTTAACAGGAATGGGTCAGAATCTCATGATTTGCAGAGTAGCCAAGACCAGCTTCTGAGAACACCTCACGTCAAAACTTGGTCCACCAAGCTTTAACTTTGGCACATTGAACTCTGATGAGTAAAAATCCCCTGATAACCCCCAAACCTAGACTCTTGTATCTAATTACTTGAGGAAAGTGTGGATGGTCACAGCAGAGAGTAATCCACACTACTTTAGAGTTCAAGATTTGCATTGCACTTGGTGATGTATTGCTTGGACACAGATGCTAAGCCTTGGGAACCCATTCCTGCAAGCTTTTTGCGCTATGCACAAATGTTTTGATTCATCGTTGGAGTGTGGGTGTGGTTCAGGAAAAAAACCATGGAAGGCTATGAACTCACGGATCACCACACCACCAAGCAGATGGGAGCTTTCCTGATTTATTCAAATATCTTTTATATCTAGTATACCGATTTTTGTTGCTGTGCATTCATTAGTTGTGTGAGATAAAAGTTTGCATACAGTTTAGCGTATGTTTTCTTCTTTTAAAGCCTCCTGTTGGTCTCCGTATCATGCCTTTGCGATCATGTTTACCTCTTGCTGGCTGCGTGCACATGATGCTCAAAACAAAGCTTAGCCAGAGAAGATAAATCGCTATTGAAACCAAGCAGCACAGATTTTAGAGTGGAGGGTGGGGGGAGGAAAGATCAGAGTGCGGAGAGAGGGAGAGATAGGCAGGGCGGGAAAAAGCCTGCTCAGTTGAGCAGCATTAACACAGCGTAGCAATTTCATCTTCCCAAACGTGATCTCCTTTAACAACTGTGTGCGCTCAAATGCCTGTTGCCAGGTTACCGTCCAGCACTGTGAAAAGCAGGATTGTGTACGCGAGCGGCATGGAGAAGTGGTGCTGACTCGTGCCCATCTCTAAATAATGAATCACCGATGCATTTTGAAGAGGGTGAAATGATGAATAGGCGAGAGTGACCGGGATCGAATCTGCAGGACCGGGGCTGGGGAAGAAGCCATGCAGCTCCAGTCTGCAGCACAATGCAAGGTGCCCG
Source organism: Danionella cerebrum (assembly GCA_007224835.1). Taxonomy (NCBI): domain Eukaryota; kingdom Metazoa; phylum Chordata; class Actinopteri; order Cypriniformes; family Danionidae; genus Danionella; species Danionella cerebrum. Next base: position 118,557 of record SRMA01026626.1, on the reverse strand, counting down.
GCTTCATACTCAATGACAGATGTACCCTGTCTTCAAAAATGGAAGTCCACCGGTACGTAAGGCTTGTTTTCATGTGAGCATCTGTTGCGTCCTTGGTGGAGCTCAATGGCAATGAGCTCAGGTCCATTTAATTCTGTTTCATCATTGGCGGTCAGGGATTAAGGGTTAAATGAAAGCAGTGGATGGTTCTAACTATTGATGAAAGCTGATTTTTAGTTGTTGTAATCGATCCACAAGGAAAGGATGGGAGATGAAATCTTCCAACGTATGTACTGGGCAACACGGCTCTTTAAAATGTATTGTATGCCCCATAGAAGGAGCCTCAACGTAGACCACATCCATGTGGTGTATTGCTTGTCCCATTGAAGTTTTCACTCCCAACAAATGCTGTAAGCTCTTCTGAAGTAAAGGTGATGAACCTTGCTGTTGTGACTAACAAGATGCTCTACTGTGGCTGTCACTGTCTGTGGATGTCTTTGGGTGTGAATAGCAGCTCGGTCTAGGAGGAACATTTCACAAGTTGTGTAAATTCGCCCCGCTGTCAGGAGCGCCTCGGGTCATTCTAGAAGAAACGGGCTAGCAGTGTTTTCTCCGGAACAAGGTGACTCGTTGAAATTCTTGACTTCAGTGGAGGAGCTGGTTTGCACAGAAGGGAAATATTTAGAGCTGCGCTGGAGTTTTTGCACTGTAAACACTCATTAAGTAAGACATGAGATACTGTTGTTAAAATTTGGTTTACACCAAGCAAGATCCGTAAAAAGAGGCTAGGCCACCCCATGTTAAATTGCTTGTGGAATTTGGCAATATGGGACCACCTGAGAGGGGGTGATTTATTCATTCGATTAAGTTATACTGCTTTTATATACTTTTGCATAATTATAAGTGCGCCCACTTATGAGACAGCCATAGACTAAAGTGGACATTTTGACCTTTTTTGATCATTTATCTGATTGTGACCTTAAGAAGCGATTGTCTTGTTATGTCTACTTTGAGGTTTAAAATACTTTGGGGATGGTTTTGTGAGTAGTACTTCTATAGTTATCCATCCTTTGCTTCAGACACAAACAAACCCATCTCCTCCTAGATCGTTCAAACTGCTGCTATCAAACTTGGCCAAACATCCAAACTGGTATGACTCAGGCTGCTATATCTCTTCAAACTTGTATCACTAAAGGAAATCTGTGAATTTGGTGGACTTGACATAAGGCCAAATTTTGTAAAACTGTATCTCAAACATCAAACAGACCACACCTCTGGAGGTTTTCAGTCCGTGCAAGAACATGCCAATCACTGTGCAAAAGTAATTGGAAAGGATTTGATATTTAATGATGGTAACCACTGACTGATTCCCAGTAACTTTACCCTAGCAACCAAATTTTCTGAACACCATCAAAGTTTTGGTAAAGGATAAAGACATGGTGATTGGTTTACTTATAGAGACAAAGAAACCATTGTGTTATGTCATGGATCCCTCCATAGCAACCAGACTGTTAAGCATAGCAACCAATTTTGCATATCGCTGCCTTAGCGGTTGGTTTTAATCATTCATATTGGCATGGGAAACTTGTCACTGACTCATACATTGCAAAAAAAATCAATTTTTTTATAAACGATCAATTTTTGATCAGTGCCCAAAATTTTTTTTAATGTGTAAATGCAAACTCTACAGATTAGAAACACTCCTTGTGAATCGTAGATGCTTGATATGACGATGCAATCTTCCTACATTAATACAGCTGCAGCTGGGTGCTGTAAAAGAAGCAGAAAGGTTGGAAAGAGCCATGTGCAGTTCCGTCACCCCAGTGTTATTGCTGGTTAATGCGTGCTGCAGCCCGGACCCAGTCAAACTTTGCTTGATTACAGTTGTTAAAACTCTTTTACATGCTGTTCATATGACTAAGATGATTGAAATAGTAGAGTGAGTTTCATTGGTATGTGGTAAAGCTCAATCCTTAACCTTAAATGTGACTGGTGTCGAGATATCCAGTAAAGCACAAGATAAATATAGTACAAGTTTAATGTTTTTATTTACATCCATGTGTTTGTTTCAACTTTTAAAGACCTTCTTTAAATGTATTTTTAAAATAAGAAATTAGATTTTCTAAATGAATGAGAAAAGAGCAGTGATCCCGATACTGTTTGATAATAAGGTACATGTGGTGCTCAGAATTAACAGATGGATAAAATGCTATTGGTGTTTATTAATGGTTATTTAACAAGTAATGTATTTATTTGACGAATGCCACTGCAGTTAGCTATTTTCAAGGATGTTAAGTTGCCATGCAGTAATTGCATGGGCTGATAACAAAGTATTCTTTTTCATTCTTTTGAATTTTATAATAATAGTACTATTGAAATACAACACAACTAGTGCTAATCATACAGATGTTTAAGTAAAACTTAGCATGAGTCTGCTCTGAAAACACGATAATGATCCTCTTGAATGTCATCCATATCTAACTGTGTGGATTATACTCGACACACTGCTCTGATGAAGATGGCAGATGGCAGCTGTCAAAGTATGAAATGTATTTAGGTGAGCAGGATATTGCAGATGTGCTTTCAGTGGCTGGTCAAACAAGGCCTAAAGGAAAAAGTATACGTTTATGCTATACTGGA